>PVKU01005217.1:95224-128141 GCA_004027475.1 Anoura caudifer
TTGAATACCATGACATTCAATCTCCATGATTTTGAGTGTTTTGGGTTTTTCCCCTTGGTGTTGGTTTCTAGTTTCAGTCCCTTGTTGTCAAAGAAAATGCTTGGCATGTTTCAATTTTCTTGAATTTATTGAGGCTTGCATTGTGTCCTATCATGTGGTCTATCTTTGAAAATGTTCCATGTGCATTTGAAGGGAATATGTATTTAGTTTCATTTGGATGAAGGGCTCTATATATATCAGTTAAGTCCATTTCATCTAGAGTATTGTTCAATGCCACAAAATCTTTGTGGATATTTTGTTTGGAAGATTTGTCCATTTTTGACAGTGGGGTGTTAAAATCCCCTACTATAATTGTGTTGCTGTCAATATCTTTCTTGAAGTTCTCTAAGATTTTCTTGATGTATTTAGGTGCTCCTATGTTGAGTGTATATATATTTACGATGTTTATGTATTCTTAGTGGATTCTTCCCTTGAGTATTATGAAGTGACCTTCTGGGTCTCTCTTTATGGCCCTTCTTTTGAAGTCTATTTTGTCTGATATGAGTATTGCTACCCCAGCTTTTTTTTCCTGTCCATTCCCTTGGAAAAATTGTTTCCAGCCCTTCACTTTGAGTCTGTGTAGGTCTTTTGTCCTGAGATGGGTCTCTTGTAGGCAACATATGTGTGGGTCATGTTTCTTATCCATTCAGCTTTTCTATGTCTTTTGATTGGAGCATTTCATCCATTTACATTTAAGGTCATTATTGATAGGTACTGATTCATTGCCAATTTCATACCTATGTTTCTCTCTCTCTCTCTCTCTCTATCTCTCTCTCTCTCTCTCTCCCTCTCTCCCTCTCTCCCTCTCTCCCTCTCTCCCTCTCTTCCTGCCTTTCCTTAAAGCAGCCCCTTTAGCATCTGTTGCAGAACTGGTTTGGTAGAGGTGTATTCTTTTAGACTTCTTTTGCCTGGGAGGCTCCTTATTTGGCCTTCTATCTTGATTGAAAGCCTTGCTGGGTAAAGTAGTCTTGGTTGCAGGCCTTTGGTTCTCATTCCTTGGAATATTTCTTGCTATTCTCTTCTGGCTTGGAGCATTTCCATTGAGAAGTTAGCTGCTAACCTTATTGGGGCTCCCTTGTATGTTACTTCCTTTTTCTCCCTTGCTGCCTTTAAGATTCTCTCTTTGTCTTGGAATTTTGCCATTTTAATTATGATGTGTCTTGAAGTGGGCCTCTTTAGGTTCCTTATGATTGGGACTCTGTGTTTCCTGGATTTGTGTGACTTTTTCTCTCATCAAATTAGAGAAGTTTTCCATCCCCACTTTTTCAAATAGGTTTTGTATCCCTTCCTCTTCTTCTTCTCCTTGTGGAATCCTTATTATATGGATATTATTATGTTTCATATTGTCTTGCATTTCTCTTAATCCCTCTTCATTCTTTCTGAGTCTCTCTTCCTTTTCTTGCTCTTTCTGGGTGTTTTTTTCTACTTTGTCCTCCAAGTTGCTGATCCAATCTTCTGCTTCATTGATTCTGCTTTTCATTTCTTCTACTGTGTTCTTCAGTTCAGAAATTGTATTCTTCATTTCCTCTTGGCCCTTGTTGATAGTTTCTATTTTCTTTTTCATGTTGATATAGTTTTCAGTGAGTTCCTCATAGCTTCCCTGTAGTTTCTAGTAGCTCTTTGAGAGCTCATGGAGCTTCCTGACAACCATCACTTTGAACTCAAAATCTGATAGTTGAGTTCCCTCCATTTCATTTAGCATTTTTTTCTGGGGCTTCCTCCTTTTCTTTCATTTGGGGATTGTTTCTTTGTCTTCCCATTGTTTGTGAGACTCTTCTTGTCAGCCTCAGCTTCTTAAATTGATCTGTTCTGGCTCCCTGGGTTTATAGTGTGAACTTCTGTGGTAGAACACCTGTGAGATTCAGTGGTGCAGTCTTCTTGGGGTGTCCTAGTGTTCACAGCTTCCACTGTTTCAGCTGTTGGGATGCTTTCTTTTTGGGTCTAACTCTGGTTTTTTCACAGGTCCAGGTTTTTTTTTGTTTGTTTGTTTGTTTGTTTGTTTGTTTTTGTCTCACCTAGGATCAGAAGTGTGAGCTCTGGGTCTTCTACAAAGCTCCCTCCTCTGTTCTCAGGGTTGCCGGTTACAGAGCCGCCTCCGGTCCCGGTCCCAGGACTGCCTCAGGTCACTTGGCTGTCTGTGGTCACAGGGCCACCCCTGGTCACAGGGCTGCCCCTGGTCACAGAGCCTCCCATGTTCGTAGGGCCACCCCCAGTCACTTGGCCATCCCCAGTTGCTTGGCCCCCTCCAGTCACAAAGTTACCCCTGGTCACTCAGCTGCCCCCTGTCGTAGGGCCGCCCCCAGTCGCAGGGCTGTCCACAGTCACAGAGCCGCCCCTGGTCACTCGGCCACCTCTGGTCTTCGGGCTGCCCCCCATCGCAGAGTCGCCTCTGGTCCTGGTCCCAGGGCCACCTTGGGTCGTAGGGCAACCCCTGGTCCCAGGGCTTCCTCCAGTTGTAGGGCCATCTCCGGATGCAGGACCTCCTCCAGTTGCGGGGTCTCCTCTGGTCATAGGGCTGCCGGTGGTCACGGGGCCTGCTCCCATTGCTGGTCTGGGTAAATCATTGTTGGACTCCCGCACAATTCAATTTTCCCTCAGTCCTCGTTGGATTTTATTTTTTTTTATTTTTGGTTCTATATTTTTGTTGTCCTTAATCTTGGTTGTGAGAGGAGGCACAGAGTGTCCAGGTATGCCTCCATCTTGGCTGGAAGTCCAAGTTTTGTAATCACCCCTTCAATGGCTTCCTTCACATGCCTACAACTTATCATGTGCATTTTTGGGCCTGAGTTTCAAGGATCTACCTGGTCCAGTCACCTTTGTCCCCACCCACCACCATGTTATTGTAATAACCTAGCCTCCTGTTCATCTTCCACATATTATTTGTGCTCTAATGAAATTTGCCCAATCTAATTTTACCCAGAGATGCTCTCTAATGTTTCACCTCTATGTGACTACTAGCACTGGTCTCAGTGCATAAAACTCTTCTCATCCATATCAAAATGCACCCAACCTTCAAAGCCCATCTCAAATATTGTCTATGGTGTCTTTCCAGAAACCCCCTCGCAGTCTGTCCTTCCCTCCACTGAAGTTCTAGAGCGTGTTGTCTGTGACTGTTTTATGGTATGTACACCATCTTTTTTTTTGGCCATCATTCTATATTTTCCTGACAATTATATGCCTAGGATGGAAGTAGCAAAAAAAGGGGAAAGGGGAAAGAGAAGAGAAAAAGAGTCAAGAGTCAAGCTAAGGAAAATGGGTCTATTTAAATTCTCTTTATAGAAACAATACAATTTTTGAAAATTTTCAATAGAAATATCAGCAATTTCCCCTTCACCAAATAGAAACACTAGCTGTTGCCCCAATAAACTAGTAATTGTAAATCCTGGTGAAAATCCCAAAGTAGAGGCTGTAAGCCTCCAACTGCACAATGTTATAACATGAAGCACAGATATCTGATCATTCTCCTTTATTGATATTACTCCATATCATTTTGTCACTTTGTATTTTTATTTGGATTTTTTTTTTGCATTTTTAGAATTTGGCATATGATAAACATTGGGGTTATGTTATTACTTCCTGATACTTAATCATTTTCATCTGTGATTTATCCTGAGTGTTAACCACATCTGTTGACCAAATCTATTTTAATTCAACTTCACTGTAAGATTGTGTTGAGAAGTAATCTGATGACAAAAGCTCATCTAAATCCTAAAAATAAGTTCTAATACTATCACTATTGAGATTTCTGCATTATTAGTTTTAGCTTTCATCTTTTGAATGGGGCCAGAATCTCTGCAGCAAAGTGAGATTTGCTATCTTTACTGTACTCAGCAAACCACGGTGAAGTTTAATTTTGACTATTTGTGCATTTTAGCTAACAGTTAAATGGATCTATTTTGAAATCACTATATATAGGAGATTAAGGCAGAACATGAGTGCAAAAATGTGAAGAATGTTGCAAAATCATCCCTTTCAAAATGGTGAATAACGATGTATTAAAAAGAGTTGGTAACTGAATGCCATCCATTTTTATTCACTAAATATCAGCTTGAATATATAAAGCATTCTTAAATGAATGATACTTCAAAAATATATTTTGACTACATATATATGCTATTTAAATATTAATATGATTCTGAACCAACCATATCATTTTAATGCCTAACATTAAGCACTATAGTATAACAGCAAGAGAAAAGTAATAAATAAATAAATAAATAAATAAATAAAATATGATTTAATAATCTTTCTCTCTTGTGCATCATGCAAGAGAGTCTTTAGTAGTTTATTTATTGGTAATATTATTCTTAAATATAAAGTAGTTAAGATTCTTAAAATATTGCTTTCTAATCAGGCTTTCAAGGCCCAATTACCTTTTTCAAGTCACATAATTTCCAAAATTTGTGCCTCATTTTCCTCTTTTATTCTGCTCACCCATAAAATAATATTCCAGAAATACTAAGACCCATAGAAACAGAGCACAATTGTTGATATGAGTAATTTATTCATACCAAAGTCCAGAACTTGAAGAATGCAAACATTGTGGTGTCTTCCACAGAGCTTAGGACCTGGCTTTTCCTATCTAGCTCAGTCCAAAACTTACTCTTTACTTCAAAAATGTTCTAAGACTATTTGATTCTTATACAGGAAACATGAGTAGATCTAGTAATTTCATTGTAACAATGATTCAAATGGTTGCTCGAAATCCCTTGAAAATAACAGTTCTATTAATTACTTTTTACATTTCAGTTCTCAGTTTTGATGATTTTTACACATAGTCTAGGGTAAGAAAATTGGATACAGGACCAACATCTAGAAAAGAAATGACTTATGAGGGAGTTAATTTTGACATCTTGGAGATGTGTCTTAAACTTAAACGTTACTGGCTTTCCTATCATCTGTAGGTTTTCCTTTTAAAAAACTCAATACACATTTATAGTTCATACTATCTTTTTTGAGATTTATTCTGGGAGCACCGCCTTTCACTCTTTCTTATTGCTGGACTCAGATACAGAATAAGGAACATTCTTGCTATTGTTTTACATGTGTGTTTCAGCTTAGAATGAAATTGGGCTCCCAGCTTCTTCGTTTCATTCAATATGTCATTTGAAAATTAAAAAAAAAGTAGAAGGCGATTCCAAACATAAATAAACAGAACCTGTTGATAAATAAAATTATCTAAAGGAACACACAACAGAAAGGATACCTCTTTAACTTAGACTGGCTACATCATTCTGGTTCTATATTTGCATTTGAAAGTTTTAAACAACCGCTATAATGGCTGACTCTATGCTGAGAACTTCTAATATTACTTTTTAGCCTGTTTAAAAAAGTTAAGAGTAAACACCTACATGACTTTGGAATACAAATGGGATGGCAAAACCTGGAATTTCTTGTGTTCCTCTCAAACTAACAAAATGCATACTCAGCTAGGTGGCACGAAGATCTCTATGTTAACATTTTAAAGGAAAATCTGTCTTAAAATTAATACGATATTTATTTTTATGTACTTGATTGTATCATAGATTCAGTTAAAGTACCGTATTTTTAGACCATAAGGTGCACCTAGGTTTCAGAGGAGGAAAAGAGGAAAAAAAAGTTTTGAAGCAAAAAATGTGGTGAAATATTTAATAGCATAAGTACCATAATATTTCACCAATGTAAATATAAAGCTGCATTCGGAGTATAAGATGCACCCCCTTTTCCTCCCAAATTTGGGGGGGAAGTGTGTCTTATAGTCTGAAAAATACAGTACATTGAGTTTTTTGCATGTGAGGCAATAGCCAAATTAATATGGGCAGAATTCATTAAGATGATACACTTATTTTGGAAGTATGTTTGTTTTGTTTGGGAAAAGAGGGTTTTTGAACAGTCAGTTCTCTCACTGACAGATCTGAGGGCTGTCTTATCTTATCTGGAGAGCAGATGAAGATGGGATTAAATGAACCATGCAATTATTCAACCCGAACTCTTCAAAATGCCTCAAACGGGGAGGGGGGAGGTGAAGGACACAGGTACTGAGAAAAACTTCCTTTTATGTGCAACTTGTTCAACATCTGATACGGTGAGGAGGAAAGAATTCACTCCCTCCCTAATTTGTAGTTCCTACTGCCTTAGCTACTGCCTAACTGTATTTGTGGGGACGGTGGGTGACAAGGTGGGTCTCTTCACCTACTTGGCCTGGGAAAGAGCCCATAGGACTTGTTCCCTGTAACCACTGCAGGTGGGTTTAGGCAGATGTGAGCACAGACATGCTGTAAGAGTTGTCACTCTGTCTGCTGCTCCATTGAACAGAATGCAGTGGCCGAATTTACAGTCACTTCCAGCACTGTTCAAGCCCAAGACTCAGAGGAACAGGGACAAAATGTGACCAAACAAGAGGATAGGGACCAGAGTTTGCCTTCCCTCCTTGGGGCTACAGGAGGAAAAACATTATCATCCTGTTTTCTGTACTCTAACTTAGTCACTCCTTGACTAAGCTTGAAACCTTCACGTAGCATCCTTGTCACTGCCACATTATGGGGCAAGGCTGAAAATCCAGAATTCCCAAGGATCATGGTAGCCTGATCTCCTCTCATATCTTTTCTTGCCCTTTTTGAGAAACCTGCTTTCCTACAACATGCTTAGTAACTTTTTTTCTTTTTTAAATGTATTTTATTGATTATGCTATTACAATCATCCCATTTCACCCCTTTCATTCCCCTCCACCCTGCACACTCCCTCCCACCCACATTCCCCCCCTTTAGTTCATGCCCATGTGTCATAAGTTCTTTAGCTTCTACATTTCCCACCATTCTTGCCCTCCCCCTGTCTATTTTCTACCCACCATCTATGCTACTTATTCTCTGTACCTTTTCTCCCTCTCTCCTCCTCCCACTCCCCGGTTGCTAATCCTCCATGTGATCTCCATTTCTGTGTTTCTGTTCCTGTTCTAGTGGTTTGCTTAGTTTGCTTTTCTTTTAGGTGTGGTTGTTAATATCTGTGAGTTTGCTGTCTTTTTACTGTCATATTTTTATCTTCTTTTTCTTAAGTAAGTCCCTTTAACATTTCATATAATAAGGGCTTGGTGATGTCACAACCCAGCAACTGGGCTGCCCCGCCCTGGGGAACACCTAAGGCTCCACCCCTCACCATGTAACAGCCGCGACCAGACCAAAAATAAAAAAAAAATTTTTAAATGGTTCAAACCAGAGAACAAATCAAAGTTCCAGAGCCAATTCATCTAAGTGATAAAGAGATCTCCAACCTATCAGATGCACAGTTCAAAGCCCTGGTGATCAGGATGCTCACAGAATTGGTTAATTTTGCTCACAAATTAGATGAAAAAATGAAGGCAACAATAAGTGAAATGAAGGAAAACGCACAGGGAACCAATGGAAATGGGAGGAAAACTGGGATTTAAATCAATGGAGTGGACCAGAAGGAAGAAGGAAACAACCAAATAGAACAGAATGAAAAAACAAGAATTCAAAAAAATGAGGGGAGGCTTAGGAACCTCCAGGACATCTTTAAACGTCCCAACATCCGAATTATAGGGGTACCAGAAGGGTAAGAGGAAGAGTAACAAGTGGAAAACTTATTTAAACAAATAATAAAGGAGAACTTCCTCAATCTGGCAAAGGAAATAGACTACTTAGTGACTTCTTATTGCTCTACTTATAACACAGATCAGAACCTGCTATGGAAAAAATCTTATCATTTCAGTGAACTTGTGCCTTATGCTTCCTTGTTAATTGTGGGATGAACTATCCTATTGAAGGTATTTCAGTCTCAACCTAGCCAAATGGAAAATGCTGTTGAATGGAAATTGAGAAATTGTAGCTCGTACCTTCTCCCTCTGTTTGCTCTATAGGACAAATTTCTAATTTGCTGAGAAGACTCAGTGGTAAGCATAGCAGAAAATTTACATGCATATGTGGTTTGCATACTCTGTATTACTTAACTATGGTCAAGCTAGTTACTGCAGCCTAACATTTCCATTGATAATTTTGGTATGGAGGGCTCCACCTGACTCTGTCAGGACTAAACCACCATGCTATAGTTTATTGTCAGTTCTCTGTTGAGCCATTCTTGGAGGTTGGGACTTCCAAAGGAATTCCAAAGGAATATCAGACTTGGTGACAGAGACCATAGACATAAAAATTCATAGTATATTTGGAAAGATAAAACTCACATATGTGAAAACAGTCAGCCCATGAACCATTACATAAAAATGTCCTTTAATGCTCCTGGAGGGGAAATCATTATGGTCTGCTATAGTCAGGGAGATATTCAGAGAAAAGACTCATGGTCTAGCCCTCTCTGGTGTGGCTCAGTGGATTGAGCACCAGCTTGGAAACCAAGGGGTTGCTGGTTCGATTCCCAGTCAGGGCACATGCCTGGGTTGCAGGTCAGGTCCCCAGACAGGTGCACTCGAGAGACAACCACACATTGATGTTTCTCTCCCTCTCTTTCTCCTTCCCTTCCCCTCTGTCTAAAAATAAATAAAATCTTTAAAAAAAGACTCATGGTCTATAAACAACAAATGATTGTAATATAAGATTGGAGGTGGTGGGGTGGGGGCATCATAGGTCAAGGGAGCAAACATGTTATAGGAAGGAGGGTACAGAGGAAGCAGAGAGATGTAAGAGTAGGACAGGTTGGAAATGTGTTAGAAACACGGGAAATTAGCTTTGATATGAGAGGGTACAGGGAATCATAATAAATGTCATGGTAAAGTACAATGCTAATAAAATAGAAAGGCAAATACATCTATGTTTGAGCTCTTATTCTTTTAAAATTTTACATCACTACGACATTCAATATTATATTAGTTTCAGATGTACAGCCTAGTGGTTAGGCATATATGTAATGTATAAAGTGATCCCTCTATAAGTCTATGACCTACCTGACCCCTGAGAAGCCTGAATCATGGGAGAGGCCGCATACAGAAACTGCAGGTCCCGGTATCAGCTGTACTTGCAACTGACAGTTACCAACCAGTACCTGCCAGTTACACTGAATGAGCCATCTTGGCCATGAAGCCTTGTTGGGGCTTCAGATTATTTCAGTCTCAGCACCCCCAGTCCAGCCAACATGTGTGAGAGCCCAAGCTAAGGCCACCCAATTGAGACTAATTAACTTACACACCCTTGATGAAAAGTAAGGCATTGGTTTTTTTAAGATCAATGTTTAAACAAGTTTCGAGATGCCTTGTTATACGGCAGCTCATAACTGGAACATTGATTTTCTTTTTTAAAATCATGATAACATCAAGAGTGGATTTATACGAAGTCTTATTTGTTATGAGTATTACTTATGAAGGACAGGATTGCAGGTGTGGAGGAGATGAAGGCCTTGATTAGGGAATCAATGTTGAAAATGAAGACCATTTCTTTCATTAACGATTCATTCTCCCCATGAATATTTATTGAACAACAGCATGCATAGCACCAATTTTTGAAAGCTAGTCATTATTTGGCTATGGAATTACAAAAATAATAACATGATATTATATTCTAAATTTGAAAAGGTGTTTTCCTCTTGCCTCAATGTCCCCACAAACAGGCCATGAACAGTCTGCCTAGGTGACCAGGTATACTGGTGTGATATGTCTGGTTTCTTTCACAAGATCCCCTTCTTGCCGTCGTCTGACTATGACCACTAATGAAAACACAAGAATGACCTCCCTTCACACCTTTGGCCTATGTACTCCACCTGACCCCCAGTAAAGACACGTGTGTGCTGCTCCTTGCTCCCCCTTGGCTCCCCACCTGCTTGGATGAATCTGCTTCCTTGGAGCTCCTTGCATATGGTGCCCTGTGTGGTGTGCTGTGTCATTCTCGAGGGCCTGTGAGCTTCACAGATCCTTTAATTGCACATGCTTCTCCAAATGTAATTTCTGTGGCTGCGTTGGGGCGTGATTCTTAAAGACCCCACAAGGGGGACTAACTCTACCATTTACAACACAGATCCATATCTGTGTTCAAATACGTAAACCTTTCAGTATTGTCTGGGATATTAGCTAAAACCAGGCTGCTTAGCAGACATATAAGGGAGATGGGCAAATTCAATACAGCTAGACTTGCACATCTCCTGAACAGAAAGAAAAGGAAGGAAGAATGAACACACACATACACACATGCATACTCTGTGGAGTCAGGGTGACACAATAATTTAAGAGCATGTTTAAGTAAGAATGCTTGGGTTCAATCCAGGCACCACAATAGCCAAATACAAAAACACAAATAATAAGTCCTTCCAATATAAAATGTAGACAAAATAAGTTACAAATATGGTGCTAATAATTACTAATGCAGTAAATATAAATATATACATGTATGCACATATAAACATTGTCATATATATAAATTGTCTTACCTCTCTTATGTTGGTTTAGTACTTTTCTACCAACTTTAAATGCTTCTGAATCCTTGGGTTCCCAAGAATGTATATCTCATATTCAGCATCATGTATTCCTTGTCCTTTCTGTTTGGTTATCACCATACTTCCTCTTGTATTCGTTTTTCACAAAGAAGCTCTCACTGGAAAGCATTTCTCCATTAGTAGAGATGTTAATGTAACTGCCTTTGCCCATGTCTTAGATTTTATTTCTCTTGGCCATGACTTGTTGACCTTTTACTAATAACTCTGATTACTGGCACAGTCTCACAACCTTATTGTTTTCTTCTTTTGTTGTCTTCCATCTCTTGCTTTTATGTTCTGTTTCCTCATATTTTGCAAAGAGAAAATCCTTGTTTTGAAGTCAAATCTCTCCTGCTCACAAATACCTGATTTCTTTGGTTTATTTAATGGTCATACTTACATAGACTTCTGAAAGAGGACATGTTCTGAAAGAGGAAATGTTACATTGTAGAAACATGGACACAGGGATGACTTTTAGGAGTTTTAATTGACAACCATGAAAGCACTTAAAATATAAACAACAGTGCTATGGGTTGTAAAAATTATCAGTTGCCTGCTTTGGTGGATTACTATAGAATATTTTCATTATTATCTTTTGTTCTGCATTATACAAGTGCTAACCAGACGAGTTTTCCAAAGTCATACCCATCACATTGTTGAATACGCATCTAGGAGATATTGAGCACATCTCAATTTATATTTAATTTGAAACAATGTCTACAACATTCAAGAAACCACAGAATTGTGATAGAATGGAGAAACTTCTACTCCAAATGAAAGCAAATGCTGTAATTAGAAACTGATTTGAAGCTCTGTGAGAACCCTGCTATTCAGAACTAAAACACTAGGTGGCATGGTAAGTCCAGATTGATAGAAAATAATGCTTGGACAGGGGATTCAAATTGTTTTCTTAATGCTTCAGACAAGACAGGCATTATTAAAACAATAGAATGCTGCAATGTTCCACTTTCAAACACCAGTAGTCTGTGAAAGCTTACTTCTCTTTGCCATTATTGTATAAAGAGGATGGGAAGGCAGGGTCCAAAGGGTGTATACTTTAACCTAAATAGTCGAAGTTTTGAGATGAGTCTTTTTGCTGACCATCGGACCAAAAACAATTATAGTAATAGACCTCACGGTTAATACAAGCCTACAAAATGTTGTGCTTTGCATTTTCAAAGATGTTCACATATTTTATCTGATAGTCATACAAAAATTATTACAGAAGAGGGATGTAACACTTAGTGATATTTAGTGGTTTGCCCATTATGGCACACACTGTAGGTAATATTATACAAATTTAAAAATATAGGTCTTCTGCCCAATGATGAGCTATCTCAAAAAATAAAACAGAAAATTAATAATGGACCTAGACCTTAATGAAAAAAAAAAAAAAACCCACATCAGTCAGAACCAAACAACCTCTTGCCACAGAGTCTGTTGAGCCCATAGCTCTGAATAAAGTTGTAAAAAATAAAATCCCTTTCTGCCTCAAAACATTTTCCCAACCAACTGTGGCTCTGTCAGGACAAGGTCATGGATGCAGGTGGTGAGAAACATGGACCTGGAGACTAGACTAACTTGGAAGCAAAGTTAGCAGAAAGGAGCAAGTAGGAGAGAGTTCAGAAGCATTACAGGAACATCAATGACAAATAGTTGGAAAGTAGTGACAAGTGCGGCATTATCTTTGAGGTCAGGCGGTGGGAGCAGAGATCCAGTTATCGCTGACCAGACTCTGAAGATGATGTAAGAGTAAGAGAAGGAGAGGACCCACATCTCCAGAGTATGCAGGCAAGGGAACCTGTTGGGAAACCTGTTCTGCCTGGTTTCAGGAGTTGTAACCCCCCTCCCCCCATGGCTAAGGCTGAGTGAATGACCTTCAGACTGTAAGCTACTAAGGAGACAAAGCTTATCTCCCTGGCAGGAGAGCTGCTTCTTCTTCATCCATAACTGGCCCCCAATGCTTGGTCGGTTAGCCAATGACAGGTAAGATTCCCTCAAGGGAAGGGTCACCTAAGCCAGGCATGACCACTTGGAAGGCCCTCAAGGAAAGACTTGGGGGGGCTGCAGCAAAGAGGGGGTGATGGACCCTCGCCTCCTGGCTATCCTGACATAGTCTGAGTCCTGAATCCATCTGGGAGAAGTTTTCCTTATCTCTTGCTTCCTGGTCTTAATCCACTTAAGCCTGAAACTATGATGGAGGGCAGTGCAGCCCTGTGTTGGCTAGGGTGGGCTCCCCAGGTGATCAGGGCATAAGAAAGAATTTGTAAAGTTCTGTGAAACCTGCTTTGCTAAGAGTGCTCTCATTTAAATGATAAGGGTCTGAGGAGGAAATGAGATTGTGTCCCAAAGTTTTGTAACCCCTTAGCTGACAGATCCTGACTCAATTAAACCCTCAGCATTCTTGGAAATGTTATCTATTGTTTGATCATTGCCACCTGACATTGATTGACGAGCTTTACCTGTATTCCTGTGTATTATGAACCTAATAAAAACCATTGAGGATGGGGCTCTTGGTCCTTCTCCTTTGAGAGATCAGCTACCTCTCCTCCCCAAGCAGATCATGTCTTGGTAGTTTTATTCTCATCTGTGGTGGACGGGGGGCTCTGCGTGCAAAGTTCCCCCACAGGAACCCAGTCAAACACCTAGAAATAAAGCAATAAAATGAAGGTTAACCTACTGCAATGGAATAAAAGCAAGGGCTTGGCCATAAGAAATGAGGAAACCACCCACCACTGCAACTGGGAATAATACCTCAAAACTTCAACCAGCAAGGCTGATCAAATCTTTGATTCATGCCCTGGCTGGTTCAGCTCTGTGGACTGATCATGGGCCTGTGAACCAAAGGGTTGACAGTTCAATTCTCAGTCAGGGCACATGCCTGGGTTGCGGGCCAGGTCTCCAGTGAGGGGTGTACGAGAGGCAACCACCAACTGATGTTTCTCTCCCTCTCTTTCTCTTTCCCTTCCCTTCTCTCTGAAAATAAATAAATAAATAAAATCTTAAAAAACTTTGATTCAATAAGAAGGCTGAATCCTTAGAAACAGGACTACAGTTTTTTTTGGTTGATGTTGACAATATATATTTTTATTTTTAAATATATTTTATTGATTATGCTATTACAGTTGTTCCAGTTTTTCCCCCTTTGCCCCCCTCCACCTGGTAGTCTCTTTACCTTCAGCAACAATTCCCGCTTAGTTCCTGTCCATGGATAATGCATGTAAGTTCTTTGGCTTCCCATTTCCTATACAATTCTTAACCTCCCCCTATCTATTTTGTACCTACCAATTATGCTTCTTAATTCCTGTACCTTTCTCCCTATTCTTCCCCTTCCCCCTCCTAGCTGATAACCCTCCAAATGTGATAGACATATCACTGTCTATTCCTGTTCTGTTGTTTGCTTAGTTTGTTTTTTTTAGATTCAGTTGTTGATAGTTGTGAATTGTTTGCCATTTTAATGTTCATAGTTTTGATCTTCTTTTTCTTAAATAAGTCCCTTTAACATTTCATATAACAATGGCTTAGAGATGATGAACTCCTTTATCTTTACTTTGTCTGGGAAGCACTTTATCTGACCTTCAATTCTAAATGATAACTTTGCTGAAGAGAGTAATCTAGGTTCTAGGTTCTTGCTTTTCATCACTTTGAATACTTCTTGCCTGTCCCTTCTTGCCTGCAAAGTATATTTTGAGAAATCAGCTGACAGTCTTATAAGAACTCTTTTGTAGGTAACTCTGAGCTTTTCTCTTGCTGGTTTTAAGATTCTCTCTTTATTTTTAACCTTTGGTATTTTAATTATGATGAGTCTTGGTGTGGTCCTCTTTGGTTCCAACTTGTTTGGGACTCTCTGTGCTTCCTGAACTTGTGTGTGCATTTCCTTCCCCAAATTAGGGATGTTTTCTTTCATTATTTCTTCAAATAAGTTTTCAATTTCTTGCTCTTCCTCTTCTTCTGGCACCCCTATGATTTGGATGTTGGTAGATTTGGAAATGGCCCAGAGGGATTTTATACTCTCCTCATTGTTGTTGTTTTTTAAAGATTTTATTTATTTATCTTAGAGAAGGGAAGAGAAGGGGAAAGAGAGAGAGAGAAACATTAATTTGTGGTTGCATCTCGCATACACCCCACCAGGGACCAGGCAAGTGCCCTAGACTGGGAATCGAACCAGTGACCCTTTGATTCCCATGCCGGCACTCAATCCACTGAGCCATATCAGCTAGGGCTCTCCTCATTTTTTTACCCCCCAATCATTTTTTCTCCTTGCTGTTCTGGTTGAATGCTTAGTTTCTCCTTATGTTCTAAGTCATTGATTTGAGTCCTGGCTTCATCCCTTCCACTGTTGGTTTCCTGTAGATTTTTCTTTATTTCACCTAAGGTAACCTTAATTTCTTCCTGGGTCTTTTTTTATGTTGTTCTTATTTCCTCCATTGTCCTTCTCCCTCCTCCCCTCTGGTAACTGTCAGTTTGTTCTTTATTTCAATGTCTCTGGTTATATTTTGCTCATTTGTTTGTTTTGTTGATTAGGTTCCTGTTAAAGGTGGGATCATATGGTATTTGTCTTTCACCACCTGGCTTGTCTCAATTAGCATAATGCTCTCCAGTTCCATCCATGCTGTCACAAAGGGTAGGAGTTCCTTCCTTGTTTCTACTATGTAGTGTTTTATTGCGTAAATGTGCCATAGTTTTTTGATCTGCTCATTTACAGATGCACATTTAGGCAGTTTCCTGCATGTGAATTTCTTTTTGTAATGGAGCCAACATATTAACAGTGATTTCTTTTGGTTGGGGGTACATGTATAAGAAAAATTAGAGTTGAAAATTAATTTAATTAATTTAGATCAGTAGTCATTTGATATAAATAAAAAGTCATTTCTTACAGTTTTATTTTGTAATACCTTCTGCAACTGCACATACTAAGTCATCATCTTTAGGCACTGTCTTCTCAAGATGATTTGTCACATTTGAAGTAGATGCTGATTCTCTTTAACAGGTTCGTGTTTTATTATTTTTATGTGCTCAGTGATGTCATGTGCATGGATATTGAGCATCAACAAATATTTTGTGCTGTTTACCTGTGCAAAAAGTCAAGTCTCTTGAAAAATGGGAATTCAATAGGAAAACTTTCAATATTTTTTTTCTTTTCTGTCCCTTTCTTTTTAAGTGCATAGCTGTCTAATGGACTTATTGCCAAAAATAAAAAGAGCATTACTAAATAAATCTAAATAAATATTTACACATTTATTCCATATAGTGTCAAGAAAACATTATAGCAAAAGCATTTAGACTACCTTTTGTATGCTCTATAGCAAGATTGCTAAACCCCTAGTTTCTACAGAGAATTTACATAAACATAACCTATACTTTTCCCCTGATTTCCATTGAACTGTCTAATGGCTGTCTGGTAGTCAAGCCGTATCATGGACCAAGAAACCCAAATGGCAGGCAGGGAGGCAGTGTTCAACACCCCACACCACAAGTGTAGAGGGGAAATGGTTACCTGTTCGTGCTCAGTTGAATCTGAGTTCCCTTCAAGTTATCAGTGGGATCCCTGCATGCTGTCTTTAACAGGGTGGTATTAATCATGTTGAAACTTAAGAGAATCAAAGAACGAAAAGTAGTTTCTTGCCAGTTTTTTTTTCCCAGATTCGACCACATATATATGTGAGGGCTACTTGAACTGCACATGTCTATCACATTGCTCTGGATGAGACCATGGCAGAAGCAGGAAGGACAGTGGAAGGCCTGCCAAACACATACTGGTCTATTTCAGTGCATATATTAATAAGAAAACTTTGTGAAGAAATGAAAAATATGGTAAGAAGTGCTCCAAAATGTTGGAGATTTTTCAAAATAACACAGAAGCCACCATGAAGGAACCCTTTATGGGGCAAATCAGGAAGAGTTTGCACATCAGAACAAGTACTAGAGTGATACATTATAAATAAAGCAAATAATAAACTAGAAGGAATTCTTGTACACCAGATGTGCACCAGGACCATTCAAGTAAACTATGATGAATGGTTCCCTGAATAATGGGTGATGGAGAAAAACACCACTGAAAAAGTTGGAGACTTGATAGAGGACAAGTTGACTAGTCTCTTAGAGGCCATACTGAAAAAACACTGGATTTGTTTTCAAAGTGAAATGGAAAGCAATTAAAACATTTTAAGCACTTTTCTAATCACTCCGCCCCAAGATTACTCCAGTTGCTATGTGATAAACAGAGGGAAAGAATTTGGCAGAGAGTGGGGACTTTGGGAGGCAATGGCAATAACCAAGGTGAGAAAATAAAATATTTTCTAAAGGTCAAACAAGAGGGAAAGTGCACAGAAAATGTCATCCTTCCCATCTTTGCATAAAATCTGTGTGTTCATTGTTTAACACAATTCTTAACAAAGTTTCTCGCTGACAAAAGTCTTTCGTTAATGGCAGGTTGCCAGAATGCAATGCCACCTCAACCCCAGAAAATTAGGGAAGAAATTACAAAAATGTAAAGTTTGCAGTCATTCTATTTTGTTGCTTAACTTTTATATTTATGGCAAGATGATAAATTCACTGAATATATAATAGAAAATGAAATGGTATGCAATGCCAGCATTTCTTTTTTTTCCTGGAGGAAATACATTAAAAAATAAGCAGGACCATCCAAATCATTCTGCATAAGTGGAATTGTATTTTAGTGGGTTAGATATTCATCAGGTTGCATTTTGTATTTTCACATCAACAGCCGTTAAAGGAAGAAAAATTAAATGTCTTGTATAGGAGAAGATGCATATCTTCAAAATCACTTTGACTCTCCACTGGAGCCTTCAAAGTTCCTATTCATAACAATAGTCTAAATGTGAAATAATATGCTTGGCACTAGGGTAAAAAACTGATTCCGTCAGCTATACTGATGATGCATGTTATCTTTCTTATTTATAGAAAATAATTCGAACATGGCATTATGAGTCACCTTCACACTTCTGTGCTATTCTTTCCTCCTCACATCAGCCCACATCAATAAGATATTGCCTGCAAAATAACATGCCAGTACAATTTCCACTTATTTCAGTATTGAACCTCTTTTATTTACAGGACATGAGAGATCAGGTAGGATGAGCATGCATCTACCCAAATGGGCCTGTGTTCCTAAGCTTATTTAGTTGCACTAATTCAATAGGAAATGAAAAATCACTTATTCCTTATACCCCATTTGAGGTAAACCCAGCGACACAGTACATAATTTTATTCCTATAGAATGTTTTTGTCTCATTCGTGCAGAGGAATCTAATGTACAAACTCCAATAAATAGATAGTATATAAATTATGTATTCCACAGTATTTTATTTGCTGATCATTATATTCAGTACTGTTAAAGAGGCTGAGAGACAGGTCTGCCTTTAAAATGGTTGTTACTATGCTATGATATCATTTTCTACATATTACTGAAAATAGTGGGGTCAGGGTTTTGAATCTCTGGGAAGAGCTCAATCACTCCATGTTAGTGTCAAAAGTTTTGTACATAGTACAGACTGACATTAGAGCACGATATTTGTCACTGGTCAAAACAACCACAAAACCCATTACGTTTTTAATTTCAGAAGCATTGTAGTTAACTTTCTAGGATAATTTACATGAATAAAAAGTAAACTCATATTGTGTCTGAGCCATTAAATGTGTATCTACTTGTTCATAAATGAACCCACCTACTATAGCTGGAGTGTCAAATTCAATTTCACTGGGGGCACATCAGCCTCACAGTTGCCTTCAAAGGGCCAATTGTAACTTTAGGACTGTATAAATGTAACTACTCCTTCACAGTTAAGTGAGAGCTCAGCGCTGCTGCTGGGTAGAAACAAGGTGCCGGGACAGATAAAACAAGGTGGAGGGCCAGATTCGGCCTGCAGGCTTCGTGCTTGCCACTTGTGTGCTTTAGGATCAGGTCTAGGAGATAGCTACTAATACTTCTCATCCAGTTGAGTTCTGAGTGACTGATTTGACATTCAACCCCTGCAGTACTAAGGCTCAAAACAGGTAGTAGGGGTGAGTATCTAAGATATACCTATAGTATGATGTTCACAGCTTCACAGTATTCTGGGGACTGAAGAGGTATGCCTGCTTTTGTGGTAGATAAAGTTCTGTGACAATCCTAATGGAAGCATTGCCTTTTCTTCACTCCATCCCCAAGTTAATAGAATCAGTTCTGTGATGGGTCAGCTTTAAATATACTTTGTGCTACTGCTAGTGCATGGTGCTCTTTTTCTCCCTGATTTTTAGGGTTCTCAAATTTGTGATCCCTTTGATGCACTTTCTGTCCCATACTCTCTGTGCTTCCTAAAGCCAGAGTTATACAAAATGAGCTTATTCCATTACATAATCCCCTTTTCAGGGTAAATAAAACAGGGTTGACAGCATCTCCTTGCCTAGTCCTCCTTTACCTATTTACACAGTGAAAAAAGGCTCTCTAAACTTCAGAAAGATCATCAAAAGAAAGAGAAGTTTGATCTTATTTTCAATATGTGTAGGGAAACCTTAAGTGGGGAAAAACTTGCAAAACAAACACTGGGAAAATTTTTAAAAATCAAAAGATTATCCCAAAAGATTTATTAACAAATGCTAGGGTGGTTTAATGTTCCATAAGCAATGAATATAATTCATCACATTAATAGGTCAGTGAAGAAATATGATGTGATGGATTGTTATTTCCTTAACTTGCATGATAATGATCATTCTGTGGGACAATTAGTCACCTAATGGTGAGCTAGGACTCACTGATGATCATGCATGGATTTCTCTGTGTTTGAAAAATTTGCCTATTGTCACTATTGTACAAAGCAGTCTAGAGACTTCCAAGGTTTGAGATCAAGGGAATAGGGCTGGGAGTGACCAAGTGACTAGAGTAGTCAAATGGAGGTCATAGGACAAAGCATAAGCATTTGGATAGTCAGCATCCTAAATGGCATGGTCAAGGGCAGGAGGACTGGGACTCTGAAATAAAAATATTTTATTTAATAGAAACTGGAATACTTAGCAAAATGTAAGGAGGAATTTAAGCACCAAGAACAATATAAGCATATGAACCAGAAAGGGTAAAAGACAAGACGTTGATTTCAAGATAAAGCAAGAGTCCCAGAAAAGAAGGATGTGAGCGGTATAAAATTAGTATCATATGTTATCTGATGTTCAGCCATTTAATGAGTAGTCTAGGGTTCTTTGAATCTGATGCATAAATAAGAATAGGAAGGGGGCTAAGTGGTCCTGCTGCTAAGGCTGGGGTACCTAATGTTGGGGATTTAGGAAAGGTGTTAGAGGAAAAGCAGGCCAACTGAGACAGGTAGGATAATGCAGAATGTGACTATATCTGCAATACCAGGATAAAGGGGGAATGTGGAAGGCAGTGTATGTCTGGGTACAGCTTTCCTACTTCAATAAAACTAAGTTCTGCTCAAGATTCTTGAAATGTTTACTTACAATGATTGATATTAAATTTAATAAGATCCTATGGCTTTAACCAAGCACATGGCATAGCACATTGTATTTATCAGCAAATATTAATCCCATGGGAATGAAGAAATGGTACCACCAATTTTGAACACAGCTGGTAGTTTCTTCCAAAACTAAGCATACTCTTACCATACAGTCTGGTAAGTACAGTCATCGGTATTTACCCAAAGGAGTGGAAGACTTGTGCCCACACAAAAACTCACACATGGATGTTTATGGCAGCTTTATTCATTATTGCCCAAACTTGGAAGCAACCAGTATGTCCTTCAGTAGGTGAAAAAAAACAACTGTGGTATATCTATGCATGGAAATATTATTCAGCACTAAAAAAGAGCTACCAAACCATGAAAAGATATGGAGGAAACTTAAATGCATATTACTAATTGAAATAGGCCAATCTGAAAAGGCTACATACTGTGTGATTACAACTATATGATGTTCTGGAAAAGGTAAAACTAGGGGCATGGTAAAAAGATTGGTGTTTGCCAGGAGTTAGGGAAAGGGAGGGATGAATAGGCAAAGCACAGAGGATTTTTAGAACATTTTTACTGATAATATAGTATGATACTATAATAGTAGATTCATGTTGTTGTACATGTGCCCAAATTCATAGGATGTATAACACTGAGAATGAATCTTAATGTAACTAATGGACTTTGATAATGATGTATCAATATAGATTCATCAATTGTACCAAATGTACTACTTTGGTGCAGGACGTTGTTGGTAAGTGGGGAGGCTAGGCATGTACATGCAGGGAGTATATGTGAAATCTCTGTGCCTTCTGTTCAATATTTCTGGGAACCTAAGACTGCTCTAAAAGATCAAGTCTATTAAAAACAGTACGTTGAGTCAAAAACAAACCCAAACCTCTGCTCTTTTTACCAGGACCCAATAAAACACTTTTATGAAAAGTACAGCAGTAGGCAATTCAGAACTGTTAATGGTTTCCTTTATACAAGTTTATTGTAGTAGTCATCAATGCTGTTTGCCAACTGCTTCCAGTGTGCTGCTTTCCCAGAAGGAGGTAGGATTAAATTGGTTGGCACCAGTTTGATTGGTGGGGCTATGTAACTAATTTTGCCCAGTGGTGTGTGGGAGGAAGTAAGGTATGTCACGTTCCTTGGGACACAGCAACTGACCACATCAGAAACCATGACTGGACCATCAGTCCCCCTTGCATCATTTAGTGATGAGCAAGCCTCTCTGACAGCCCACAGTGGACATGAAGCAAGTGTTAGAAATAAGTATTTGTTGTTTCCTCCCCCTGAGATTGGAGTTTTTTTTTTCCCTTAGGATAGCTTAAGTGAGCTTAGCATGGCTGACACACATGAACATGTTTCAGTGTAGATGGGAATAATGGGGCGTAGCTCAGTGTAAATCTACATCTTTATAGGCAAAGAGCAAAAGATAAAAGGCCCAAAGTATTGAGACTAGGAAACAGCATCTCCCACTCAGCAGTATAATGTAAATGCACAAAAGTGCAGAATACAAAGAGACAGAGACAGAAGGAAGATACAATTTTACAGCAGCAGCAAAAGCAGCAGGAGGAATATTAAAGGCTAAGTGCTTTGTTCATTAGAAATAGGACTTAGGTAAAAGCAGAGTTAGAGGAGCTGTGGCTTATGATGTGATAGGACCTGGGGAGTGATTTTTGCAAATGTTGGGCCAGTTGGAAGCACAGGAACTTAATGAAAAACCACTGGTAGCTCCCTGCATGTCTCTCTCATGTGAATATTAGGAATATTGTACTTATTAATTGAATATATTGAGATCATGATTACTCTGCTGAGACCTGCAGGGTGTGATTTCATTTTTCTGGGTAGGAACTTATTCTTTTAATGTGGAAGGACATCCCTGGTATCAGTAATTCAAAAAAGAGAAGGGGTCTTGGATTGGAAGAAGTGATGGAGAAGACACCTCTGCTGTGTTTGTTGTAAAGCTAGCTTAGAACTAAATTATAACTTGGCATTAAAATGCTCTGTGACTTTTCAGGAATGCTTACTTACAAGGAACAAAAGTGGTTACAAATGGCTATGAAACTTTGAGCCGCTTCTTTCTCCTAACCACATTGCTTTGAATTCAGCATATTTATATTGGTCATCCTTATGTCTAACTTGCTTTCAAAAGTGCCACCTTTTCTTTTATATCTGTCTCGTATTAAGTGCATTATGTTGAGACTTTAAGGATTAAGGTATAATCCTGCAAGTGTTCACACTCTGATCACCTTTGGTTTACATTCCAGCCACAATGAAACACTGGAGAGGCAGGTCACAGTCTTCAATTAATTAACTGTGATTAGAACACAGTATAAGGCAGTTTACAAGAGCTTCAGAATGTGAAGAGCTTCTCATTAATTCTTACTATAAAATGGGACAGCAATTTCTGCTTTCTCAGATTGTTATATGGACTGATGAGATTGTACTTTCATTATTTCTAACACTTAAGTGCAAAATAAAGTTGTTGCTTTTCAATTCTACTCCCAATTTTACTGATGATCCATCCAAATAATTGTCCATTCAGAACATCATGGCTGGCCAGGTAAAATATTTCTGTTTGTGTCTATAACACATGTAATTCAACTGCAGGTACACAAAGTGAACAAAATGCCACAAAATGCATCTCATTTGTATCTTTCCCCCACTCCAGTGTCCCACTCAAGGGGCTCCAATATAACATCTGACCATTATCTGTTCCTGTAAATATTTGGATGGTATAATTTTGGACAGTGTGAGTTTGTATTTTAGCAGTTTAGTGGGAGATATAATAATGTGTTCCCAGCCCATGTAGACAATTTCTCTAATAATGCAATTCATCAAGGGTTTCTTCATAATAGGAATCTATTATAATACCTACTCTTTACTCCACTTGTGGCGGTGAACATACTATAAAATATACAGATGATATATTATAGAATTGTATACCTGAAGCCTATATAATTTTCTTAACCAATATAAACCCAATACATTTAATAAAAACTTATTTAAATATTTAACTTAATATACTCATTAATGAGCATATTTATATATAATTGCTATATAGTGGATATAGATTATATTTTCCTCCTACAGTTCAATAAATATATATTATACTGTAGGTAAAGAAACCATGCAATGATATATAGAAACATATTAACTGACCAAACATCACCTATCACCAGGAACACACCTGCAGACAAAGTTAGGTCTGTGCTTGTTACAGCAAAGGGGACTGTACCCTTGGAAATATAAACTAATATATCTCATATACATATATACATATTTATTTGGGAGACGGGAGGATTAAAGCAGGACTCTAGCTGACATTGGTAAAGAAGCAACAATCATTTGTGTTCATTGCAAAAAACAGATCTCTAGTTTCTTTTGTGTTTGCAGAATGGCCTTGTCTCTGCCTTGTTCCAGGTATGGTTGCTGAGTGGCCTTACTTGAGAACTGTTGGAGATTCTGCAAGCACTGCATGCATTCAGTTACAAATATCATGGTCTGGAAAGCTATTGTTTTACTTTCTCACTGTCTAATTTATATCTGGGTTAGTACTGTCCTCAGACTTTTGCCAGCAGTAAATACTGGGACCCCTGAAAAACTAATGCTCAGGAAAAGAGTGATGAAGATGAAAATAATCTTCACAGTAAGAAAATAATACCCAGTAAGTTTCAACAACTTTACTATCATACTTGATCCCATGAGGAGAACAGCCAAACTAGGGCTACAGCACTCTTTGTATCTTTCTCCTGAGCTCCTCATAAAATAAGCACACATGCATTTTTAGATTTATTTATTGTTTTTTTTAAATTTTATTTTAATAGTTATTCTTGTACAGTTCTCTGTCTTTTACTCCCAACCCAGCCCACTGCCCCAGCCCTCCTCATCTCCCTCCCATTTCCACCCCCCCCTAGTTTTTGTCCATGTGTCCTTTATACTTGTTCCTGTAAACCTTTCCCCTTTTCCCCTGAAATTCCCTCCCTTCTCCCCTCTGGTCACTGTCAGCCTGTTCTCTATTTCAGTGTCTTTGTTTATATTCTGCTTGCTTGCTTCTTTTGTTGATTAGGTGCCTGTTAAAGGTGAGATCACATGGTATTTGTCTTTCACCGCCTGGCTTGTTTTGCTTAGCATAGTGCTTTCCAGTTCCACCCATGCTGTAGCGAAGGGTAGGAGCTCCTTCTTTCTTTCTGCTGCATAGAATTCCGTTGTGTAAATGTACCATAGTTTTTTCATCCATTCATTTACTGATGGACACCTAGGTTGCTTCCAACACTTGGCTATTGTAAATTGTGCTGCTATGAACATTGGGGTGCATAGGGTCTTTTGGATTGGTGTTTCAGGGTTCTTAGGATATAATCCTAGCAGTGGAATTGCTGGCTCAAAAGGTAGATCCATTTTTAGTTTTCTTAGGAAATTCCATACTGCTTTCCATAGTGGCTGTACCAGTCTGCAATTCCACCAACAGTGCACTAGGGTCCCCTTTTCTCCACAACCTCTCCAACACTTGTTTGTTGCTTTGTTTATGATGGCCATTCTGACTGGTGTGAAGTGGTATCTCGTTGTGGTTTTAATTTGCATCTCTCTGATAGCTAGCTAGCAATATTGACCAACTTACACCATACACAAAAATAAATTCAAGGTGGATAAAAGTCTTAAATATAATCCATAGCACCATTAAAGTCCTGGAGGAGAACATAGGCAGGAAAATCTCAGATATTTCACACAGCACCGTTTTTACTGATATGTCCCCTAAAGCAAGGGACACAAGGGAAAGAATAAACAAGTGGGACCTCATCAAAATAAAAAGCTCCTGCATGGCTAAAGAAGACAGTATTAAAATAAAAAGAGAACCAACTGTATGGGAAAGCATATTTGCCAATGATACCTCAGACAAAGGTTTAATCTCCAAAATATATAAAGAATGCACACAACTCCACTCTAAGAAGACAAGAACCCAATCAAAAATTGGCAAAGGACTTGAACAGACACTTCTCCAAGGAGGACATACAGAGAATCCAGAGACACATGAAAAGATGCTCGGTATTGCTAGGTATCAGAGAGATACAAATTAATTTTAAACATGGCATTTTAGCTAGAAATTTGTATACCTTATTAAGGCAAATGTTTAGATATTAAGAATTGATATGAGGGATACTTGTACTTCAGCTTTTTAGCTGTAATAAAATAATCTTCATCAATTGAGACAGTATGTTCTGTGGGATAGGACATGTACCTACTAGCAGTAGCATACATTCTCTATATGAATTTTTATATTTCTATATGATTCAATCTTATCACAAAACAATAAAAGTAACAATAAAAAGAATAAAAATACAAAACAACCTTTATGATCTCATAAATGTAATATTTGTTACCTAATAATGCATTTTATTGTTAGCAAACCAAAATAAATTAGAGCAATTACTGTTTCATCTAGGTTAAGAGAAAAAAAAATGCCTGTTGCCAGGTTTTTGCAAAGGTCTTATTGCTTGGTTTGAAGTGGAAATCATCATGAGATTTTATCTCAGTATAACATCAAAACTGGTGAGCACTCAATAAGTATTAGGGATTATTAAGTGATCTTCTGGGGCAGAACTTATGGCCTTTTGAATCACTTCCCTGACTTCAGTTCATCTTTCCAGGAAGAAAACAACATTTACACATTCTGGTTCACAATTGAAATTAAAATGTAAAGATTGATACAAAAGCAATAAGATTCTTTGACTGCCCTCCCACCCCCCTGAAAGCTATTTGTCAATCCGTTTAGATATGAGAAACGGATGCAATAAATGTTCAGGCTTCTGAGATTACATTCAAGCATCTTGAAACATCTAAAAGTTTACATTAAAAGTGAGAAACTTTATGTTGGCACTTGCTTTTATTAAATATATTCACACATTTTCTACAATTATAATTTTTTTAAAAACATTGAAAATAAAAACATAGGGAAATGCCTCTGAAAATGAAACAGTATGTGAAGGTGATAGTTTAGTCACAGTGTGCCATAATTAGCAAAGCCACAAATGCACAGGAAGTAGAAGCGAGAGGTGTTAGTGCACAAAATGTGCATAGAGAATCTCTTGGCATAAAACCACTTCACAGGAAATTGTCAAGAGAGGAAGGAGTGTGCCTAGGAGGGTAAGGAGAGCCAAGGAACAGGGAACAGAAGCAGATGCTATTCAAAAGTAAGTCTTTTAAGGGAGGCAAACACGGATTTCCCCCATTTGCTCCATTGTCTTTCTGGGAGATATAACTTTCATAAAACTCAGATTCCTCAACTGTCATATGGTAATAATACTTACTTTGTAGGAGTTTTGTGTAAATTAAATATGATGTTTTATGTGAAGCTGTTAGTCTAGTTACTAACATCATGCTTGTGCTTGATGAAGAAAGCTTATGATAATGTTAATATTCCTTTATGAATTTTTCACAGTGAAGATGGCTTTATGATATTTATAAATCTCTCTCTATATGTAAATATAGAAGACAGTACACACTCTGAAACTCACTACCTCAAGAAAGCTTCCATCAAAGTATCTTTTTTATTTGTCTTTGTATATAACACACACAAATATGTATATGTACATACTTATACTTTTATAAAAGTGAGCTTACTTAATACATCATTTTCTAATCAAGTACATTTTTAAAAACAATTTTCTTTTTTACATTTCTACTCCCCCTCTTTCTCCTGATTCCCTGCCACTCCACCAGGAAGGAAACCAATCTTAACAGCCAGGTGTTTATCCTTTCAAATTCTTTCAATGCTCACATAACCTTATTTATAGGTGTGCACGTTTGCAGACACACTCAAACATATAAGGCATTGATTCTACATACACAACCAATCCTACATCTTGTCTATGATTGAATAATAACTTTTTGAAATTTATCTAAGACAATGAGGATAACTTCTACTATCATTATTTTTAATGGCCACATAGTGTTCATGGTATGTCTACACCATGATTTATTCAAATATTTACTATTTCTACCTCGCTGACTGCATAAACTGTGATGAATAAACATCTTTGTACCAGAAGTCCTTTAAAACTTTTTGCTTTTACTAGCTTTCCCTTCAACTCCTAGGTTTTGATTAATTCAACATATACAATTTTAAATATTAATCTTTTTTAATGACATGATTCTTTGACTTAAATGTTATAAATTTGAAAAAATATTTATTTCAAAAATATTTTCAAAATATGGTAGCCACTATATTATTATACATTATTTATATGTATATATAATTAGGATGAAAATGGATTAAACATTATATCTTTCTTTATTTCCTGTTTTATTCATCTTTCCCATTTTACATGCTCTGTTTTGATTCAATTATTGTTTGTTTAGTTCAGCCTTTGTTTTTCATATGGAGTATGTTTATGTTATATACCCTCATTTAAAAAAGTTTTCAACAGGTGAGCTACATCATTGGGAATAATATTTGGGAATTATCTTTTCTGTCAGTAGCTTGTCAATGGCTTTTCCACCTTCAAGTGTGGAACTTTTCCTTTGTAAATACTTTTAAAAAATTGTATTGAATTTACTGGGGCGACATTGGTTAATAAACATATAGGTTTCAAGTGTACAAGTCTATAATCCATCATCTGTATAGTGCAGTGATTTTCAACCTTTTTCATTTCATGGCACACCTAAACTAATTGCTAAAATTCTGCAGCACACCCAAAAATACATTTTTGGCTGATCTGACAAAAAATAGGTATAATTTTGATTCATTCAAACCAGATGGCTAGTGTTGTGTTGGCTGTTGTCATTCGTTAATTTGAACAATCTAAGGGAAAAGAGGTCAGTGCCCTTGACTAAATAGTTGCTAATGCATGTTTAAAAAATTCTTGTTACACACCAGTGTGCCATACCACAGTGGTTGAAAATCTCTGGTATATTGTATTGTCTGTTCACCACCCAAAGTCAAATTTCCTTCCATCACCATTTATACCATTTATCCCCCCTTTACCCTCTTCTACCTGCCCCACCCCCTTTCCCTCTGGTAATCCCCAGTCTGTTGTCTGTGTCTATGAGTTCTTCCTTTCTGCCAGATCCCGTAAAATACTTCTCTTTATCCTTTGAGTTCAGGAATTCTGCCAAGATGTGCATAAGTGGGTACCTCGAGTTATCATACCTAACTGGAATTCACTGAGTCTGTTCTGTATTAAGACTCAAGTCTTTCTTTACCTAAGGAAAACATTTTCTGTTGTTTAATGATTCTTTCTTTCCCAGCATTTCTGTTCTCTCATTCTGAAATTTTTGTATCCATATGTTTGGTTTCCAAATTGGACAACTAGTGCTCTTTTTTGTGTTCTCTTGGAACTACCACCTATTTTTTATATATTTATTTTGAAGTATGTTTTCTCTTGATTTTTGAAGCCATTCATTCATGTCTAAATAGTGAATCTTTTCTTGGTCAAAATTTCTTTGCTGAACTTTTACATTTAAAAATCACTGTTTTTGTTTGGTTGGTTTCAGGACTCCACATTTCAACTTGGTCTCCTTTAAACAATCCTATTTGCCTTGTTCCTGTCCTTGTGTCCTACTTGTTTTTTTCATCTTAGGCCTTGAGGTTTCCTTTGGGTTCTGTTATTTGTCATTATTTTTCTCTTGGCACTGATCCCCCTTGTGAGTTCATGTCTGCTGTACTGGGTACATTAAGCACTGACACTCTCTACAATGGTGAGGAGTTAGCAGTGTCCTGCCATCTGGGCTGCCAGTGCTCTGTGTCACAAACTGTCAGATCTCCACAGAAGCACTGGAAGGAAGCCTCCCTACTGCCTATTTTTTGGCTACAAAGACCAAGGGTCTCTAATTTTGGGAATAGTGAGGACTCATACCGTGTTCTCCACTCCCCTGAGAAACTTTTCAGCATTTAGGGAGACAAGTAGGCCTGTCAGAAACACTCACAGCAGCCAGCATCATAGTCCTCTTGTGTATAGATTCTGATGGAAAGTTCTACCAAGCAACTGCAGTGTCCTGCATTTCCTCCTAAGGCTTTCTGCTGTCATAGACCTTGGTTACACCAACACAGAATATGGCCTTTGACATCTCTCTCTCATACCAGATCCCGGCAGAACACAAGGCCAATTTCTCACCCTCTGGTCTACACCCACTGTGTGTGGGCTCCAGCAACTATTCTGTATGTAAATGATAATTTGGAGCTCGGTTGCAGTTGGAAGAGAGAACCACAAAGATGGTTAAGCCTTCATCTTTCCTAGAAAGTCCTATGATCCTTGGCATTTTAATTTTTGCTTCCCCATCTCATGAAACAGTTATCATAGTAAACTGCAAATACATGATTACTTTTCTAATAAGGTAATAAGGGTTTCATCAGGGCTGGGAGTTTTGAAAATCTAGTTCATTGTTTTATTTATAGTGTATAGTATAATGCCAGCAAATATTAGGCACTAAATAAATATGAGGAGTAAATAAAAAGTTATGAATGCATGATAATGAATGAAAAGAAGAGTAATCAAAATCCATAGAAAAATAGAAATTAGAAAACTCCTCTCTACTCAGCAGCAGGAAGGGTACTGTCAGCAGACCATGCAAATAACCTGGGATCAGAACAGAAAATGTCCCCACAATCACAGTCATTGTTCACTGAAGGAACACATATTGAAAAAGACTTGGGGCTTCTGCCACCAGAAAGGACTTGTCAGTTTTACATATGAGCTACAGTCTTAACATTGTTAGATGCTGAATATTTTGTTAATGAAATTGCCTAATATAATTCTGTGCCCACAGTGCTTCAAAATACACTTCACTGGGAGAAAATCGAATTGTCTTGTTTAAGGTAATTGGTGTTCTCCTATATAAGGCACACGGTAACAAGGGATTCTTACAAAAAGCATAACCATGTCCCTGATTATTCATTTATTTTTTATTTTATTTTTTAATTCTCACCTGAGGATATATTTATTGATTTAAGAGAGAGCAGAAGGGAGAGAGAGAGAAACCTCGATCAGTTGCCTCCTATATGTGTTCAGGACAGGGATTAACCTGCAACCTAGGTATATGCCCTGACTGGGAATTGAACCCACAATCTTTTTTTTTTCTTTAGGCTTTACCCATTTTTTAAAATTTTATTTTAATTGTTGTTCTTATACAGTTTTCTGTTTTCTACTTCCATCCCATCCCACCACCCCAGCTCTCCCCAGTTCCCTCCCATTTCCACCTCCCCCCAGTTTTTGTCCATGTGTCTTTCATACTTGTTGCTCTAATCCCTTCCCCTTTTCCCTGAATATTCCTATCCCTCTCCTCCCTTGTTCTCAATTTCAGTGTCTTTGGTTATATTATGCTTGTTTGTTTGTTTTTTTGATTAGGTTCCTGTTGAAGGTGAGATCATATGGTATTTGTCTTTCACCTCCTGGCTTATTTCGCTTAGCATAATGCTCTCCAGTTCCATCCATGCTGTCGTGAAGGGTAGGAGCTCCTTCTTTCTTTCTGCTGCATAGAATTTCATTGTGTAAATGTACCATAGTTTCTTGATCCATTCATTCACTGATGGGCACCTAGGTTGCTTCCAACACTTGGCTATTGTAAATTATGCTGCTATGAACATTGGGGTGCATAGGTTCTTTTGGATTGGTGCTTCAGGGTTTCTAGGATATAATCCTAGGAGTGGAATTGTTGGGTCAAAAGGTAGGTCCATTTTTAGTTTTCTTAGAAAGTTCAATACTGCTTTCCATAGTGGTTGTACCAGTATGCAGTCCCACCAACAGTGCACTAGGGTCCCCTTTTCTCCACAACCTCTCCAACACTTGCTGTTTGTTGCTTTGTTTATGATGGCCATTCTGACTGGTGTGAGGTGGTATCTCATTGTGGTTTTAATTTGCATCTCTCTGATAGTTAGCGACATCGAGCATCTTTTCATGTGTTTCTGGATCTTCTGTAGGTCCTCCTGGGAGAAGTGTCTGTTCAACTCCTTGGCCCATTTTTTAATTGGGTTGCTTATCTTCTTAGAGTGGAGTTGTGTAAGTTCTTTATACATTTTGGAGATTAAACCCTTGTCTGAGGTATCATTGGCAAATATGTTTTCCCATATAGTTGGTTCTCTTTTTATTTTAATACTGTTTTCTTTAGCCATGCAGAAGCTTTTTAGTTTGATGAGATCCCATTTGTTTATTCTTTCCTTTATGTCCCTTGCTTTAGGGGATATATAAGTAAAAATGTTGCTGCATGAAATATCTGAGATTTTCGTGCCTGTGTTCTCCTCTAGGACTTTAATGTTGTCATGGCTTATATTTAAATCTTTTATCCATCTTGAATTTATTTTTGTGTATGGTGTAAGTTGGTGTTCAAGTTTCATTTTTTTTTGCATGTAGCTGTCCAGTTCTCCCAACACCACTAGTTGAAGAGGCTACTTTTACTCCATTTTATGTTGCTGCCTCCTTTGTCAAATATTAATTGACCATAGAGAATTGGGTTTATATCTGGGCTCTCTATTCTATTCCATTGGTCCATGTGTCTATTTCTGTGCCATTACCAGGCTGTTTTGATTACAGTGGCCTTGTGATACAGTTTGGTATCAGGTATTGTAATCCCTCCTACTTGGCTCTTCTTTCTCAAGATTGCTGCAGCTATTCAAGGTCATTTATGGCTCCAAATAAATTTTTAAAGTGTTGTTCTATGTCTGTGAAATATACCATTGGTACTTTGATAGGTATTGCATTGAATCTGTAAATTGCTTTGGGTAGTATGGACATTTTGATGATGTTGATTCTTCTGATCCATGAACATGGTATATGTTTCCATTTGCTTGTGTCTTCCTTGATTTCGTTCTTCAATGTTGTGTAGTTTTCTGCATACAGATCCCTTACATCTTTGGTTAGGTTTATTCCTAGGTATTTTATTTCTCTTTTTGCAATATCCTATATCGAATGGGATTTTTTTCTTGATTTCTGCTTCTGCTGTTTCATTGATTGTATACAAAAATGCCTTTGATTTTTGGATATTGACTTTGCATCCTGCTGTTTGGACAAATTCATTTACTACGTTGAGCAGCTTTTGGGCCGAGTCTATTGGATTTTCTATGTACACTATCATGTCATTTGCAAATAATGATAGTTTTGTTTCCTCCTTTCCAATTTGGATGCCGTTTATTTCCTTTTCTTGTATAATCGCTGTGGCTAATACTTCCAATATTATGTTGAATAGAAGTGGTGAAAGTGGACACCCTTGTCTTGTTCCTGATCTTAGTGGAAAAGATTTTAGTTTTTGCCTGTTGAGTATGATGTTGGCTGTAGGTCTCTCATATATGGCCTTTATTATATTGAGGAATGCTCCCTCTATTCCCACTTTGCTGAGTGTTTTTATCATGTATGAGTGCTGTACCTTATCAAATGCTTTTTCTGCATCTATTGATATGATCATGTGATTTTTGTCTTTGCTTTTGTTTATGTGATATATTACATTTACTGATTTGTTAATATTGAACCATCCTTGCATCCCTGGGATGAATCCCACTTGGTCATTATGTATGATCTTTTTAATGTATTGTTGGATGCGGTTTGCCAGTATTTTGTTGAGGATTTTAGCGTCTATGTTCATCAGCGATATGTGCCTGAAGTTTTCTTTCCTTGTTATGTCTTTATCTGGTTTGGGGATTAGAATGATGCTGGCTTCATAAAAAGAGTTTGGGAGTCTTCCATCATTTTGGAGTTTTTTGAAAAGTTTGTGAAGGGTAGGGGTTAGCTCCTCCTTAAATGCTTTGTAAAATTCTCCTGTGAAACCATCTGGTCTAGGGCTTTTGTGTGTTGGGAGTTTTTTGATTACTGCTTCCATTTCATCTGTTGTTATTGGTCTGTTCAGGCTTTCTGCTTATTCTTCATTGAGTTTTGTGAGATTATATTTTTCTAGAAACATGTCCATTTCACCTAAGTTTTCAAATTTCTTGGCATACAGCTCTTCATAGTAATTTCTTAGAATCTTTTGTATTTCTGTGGTGTTAGTTGTAATCTCTCCTCTTTCATTTCTGATTGTGTTTATTTGTG
>PVKU01005218.1:0-128074 GCA_004027475.1 Anoura caudifer
TAGTGAGGGGTGTTCCCCAGGGCGGGACAGCCCAGTCGCTGGGTAGTGATGCTGTATGTGGGGGTAGGGTCTGAGAGGAGACAATGGTGCTTGCCCTGCTCACTCTCAGATTCCAGTTCCTTCCCCCGCTTCCCCTTTGCCTGGATTATCTGAGCATGAATGTGGGACCACCTGGTCAGCCAGCTGCCTTGTGCAGCCTCACTGGGTCTGCACAGTTGCCACCCCGTGCCCGGGGTCTGCTAGCCGCCACCTATGCACCTGGGATCTGCCAACCTCTGCTGCCTGTGTGCCCGGTCCACACCTCTGCTTTTTCCTGCTGCGACTCTGCCCCTCTTACCGGTCTGGATGAATCGTTGTTGGACTTCCAAATAGTTCAATTTTCTGAGTTTTGGTTGTTTTATTGTTTCTAAATCTTTGTTGTCCTTAATTTTGGTTGTGAAAGGAGGCACAGCGTGTCTGCCTATGCCTCCATCTTGGCTGGAAGTCCTTATTTACAATTTATATTTAACATTATTTTGTATTAGTTTCAAATGCATAGTGCAGTGGTAGACAATAACATACTTCACAAGTTATCCACTGATATTTCAAGCACCCATTTGGCAACAGAACACCAGACTACATGAAATAGTTGATTCTTTTTATTTTTGATAGTGGCCCATGGCATAGATGTATAGCAGTCTGCTTAACGCTTTATATACTGGAGCTACTATGAACTAAACTGTTAGACTAGCAGCTAAAGTGATATTATTTTATATTTCCACCAGCAACATGTGAATGATGGACTTTCTTCACATCATTGCTTGAATTCGGTATTATTATTTCTCATTTAGCTTTTCTAATAGTTCAGTGATATTTTATGGTGGTTTTAATTTGGATTTCTCTAATGGCTAATAATATTGAGCATTTTTATGTGCTTAGTCATCATCTATATATCTCCTTCAATGAAATGTCTGTGCATGTTTTTTAAACCTATTTCTAATAGATTTTTCTAGTTTTGAGAATTACCTATATATTCCATGTACAAGCCTTTGTTGGATGTATGCTTTATACATATTTTCTCTCCATCATTTGTCTTTTCACCTCTTTAAGAGGAATTTTCATAGACCAAAAATATTTTGTGTTAATGAAATCCAACTTATTAATTTTTGTTTTTAAGAATTGTGCTTTAGCCTTGGCTGTTGTGGCTCAGTGGATTGAGTACTGGCCTGTGAACCAAAGGGTCATGGGTTTGATTCCCAGTCAGGGCACACGCCTGAATTATGGACCAGGTCTCCAGTTGGGGGCATACGAGAGGCAACCACACATTAATGTTTCTCTCCCTCTCTTTCTCCCTCCCTTTTCCTCTCTCTACAAATAAATAAAATCTCTTAAAAAATTGTGTTTCAAGTATCAAATCTAAACATTCTTTGTTTGCTCCTAGTTCCTAAAGATTTTCTCTTATGTTCTTTTTTAAAAGTTTTATACTTTCACATTTTATATTTAAGTCCATGATCCATTTTGAGTATGAGAAAATCTTTAGGATTTTCTCATAATTTTTGTATGAGATATGAAGTTAGGACAGGCTACATGTACTTGCTTATGGATCTTCAGTGTTCCAACACTATTTGTTGATGATATTTTTCTCCTCTGTTGAATTATATATGTTGCTTTTTCAAAAAAATTTTGGACATATTTTTTTCGGATCTATTTTCTGGGTCCTTTATTCAATTTCATTTATTCACGTCTATCCCTCTGCAAATATGCCGCTGTCTTGGTTACTATAGTTACATACTGGGCCTCAAAGTGAGACAACTGATTCTTCTAAATTTATTATTATTTTTCAAAATTGTTTGGGGTATTGTGGATCTTGGCCACTTCTTTCTCCTTTTAAAAATCATTATTCTTTAAAATTTTTCACAAGCCACATTGTTGATATTTCTATCTCCTAACAGTCATCATTTTCCTCTATTTTTTAGGCCTTTTGACATCCCTATTAATTATACTTGAACTAACAACTCTTGTAGAGTTATTACCCTTTTAAAAATCATGTTTACCTTCTTAACACTAAATGAAACTTTTTTCTCTGCTGCTATATAACTCCTTGATTATAAACGATTCCTGCACCAATTTACTCTTGCCTCCATGCCAAATTTCAACTCATGGTTAGTTAGCCACTTCAACAGTTAACTCACAGACAATCTAGAAAGTATCACCAAAACAGAATTTATATTTTCTTGTCTGACAAATTCCTGATATTTAGTAATATCTGCTTCCTACTTTATCTTCTTTTATTACAGCTACTGAGAAGCATAGAGAAGAATCACACAATATTTACATTCTCTGATCTACCATTTTTTATTCATCATTAACTGATTATTTTAACTTATTCCCTCCAGAACTTTCAAACTGTTTCTTCTAAGTAGAAGAATATCTACTTAGAAGATATCCCTAACTCTACTTCATATCCCTAACTCTACTCCTCATTTTCCTATGATCAAAGTTGCCAATATAATTTACCTCAACACCCTTCTCTCTACCTCAAAATACTTTGTTTTTACCCCCCATGTTTCTGTTTTCCCCTTCCTTGTATTTAAAGAGAAGTACTCACTTTATTCCTCCCCCAATCAAACCCTTCTACTTTGCATTTGAGGTTTGGATCCAAAGGATATCAAATATAAGTGGTGAATTATTTTTCCTATTAAAATATGCATTTAAAAGTACCTTTATGTTTAATGTTTTAATTAAAAAATTAAACTGCAACATGCTCCAAATTTAAAAAATAATTTACATATTTTCATTTTATGTATTTATGTTCTATATGTATGTGTTTAATGGCCATATTTCTACTAAATGTCTCTGAATAACTCATTAGAACATTGAAGTAATGTGATTTTATCTCCTTAAGCTCTAATTTCACATAGTACTTAATTTTCTTTTTTGACATCCTTTCTTTGTCTTCCATGGATTTAATGTTTTTTTAAACTTTCTCCTATGTGCAAGATTTTTTTCTCTGTAACTTTAGTAAGTCTTCTCATTTTTTCCATCTACTTCTTATAAATGATTTTTCTCAAAATTCTCAGGGGTATTTTTTGTTTGTTTGTTTTATTTATGGATATCTAGAGAGAGAGCAGGAGCTAGAGAGAGGGATGTCATTTTGTTGTTCCACTTATTTATTCATTCTTTTGTTGCTTCATATACGTGCCATGAACTGGGATTGAAACTGCAACCTTAGTGTATCAGGACAATGTTCTAACCATCTGACCTACCCTACTAGAGTGCAAAACTCTATTCTTAAGTTTACTCTTTTTACTCAAAAAACAAAAGTTTAGTTTGTTTGATCTACTTCCATAACCTCACATTACCTTTTTTTTTTTGATAAAATTTGTATTTTACTAACCTCTCCCACACCATTGTTACATATTTTCATGAGTTGTTTTGAAGATGTCCCATTTGGATGACACCTAGTATCAATGATTAACCCTTCTAAAATCTACTCTCATAACTCTTGTTCACTTTCTATCCATAACTTTTCCATTATGAGCATCTGTATTTAATTTTATTATATATAAGATTATTAAAATAGCTTTCTTTTTATCTTCTATCTTTTAATCTAAGCTTTCTTTTATGTATCCTAACTGATAAATCATGTCCTATATCTCCTCACATGACTTACTTATCAAAAAATTATCAGCAATTTCTCATTGCCTACTAACCCAATTAAAAACTTCTCATTTTTTGACTCAAAATCATTGAAGTTTTTTTTTTCTTAAATATTCCCCTAAAAACTTAAAGATTTAGAGAAAAACAAATAAGAAAAAGAAAAAAAAGGATGAATCTCACTGATCTCTGGAATCAGATTGCTTAAGTTTTCAGTATCTGCTCTACCACTGATTCTAAGCAAATTACTTGTGATTGTATGCCTAGGTTTTCTTATTTGGAAAATGAGGGAAATAATAATATTTGCTCTTTATAGTTACTGAAGGGTTTAAATGGGAAAAGGTCTTAGTGCAGTCTCTGGCATATAGTAGACAACTAGTAATGTGAACCCTTATTTCTCATTTCAAGGCCACTATAATACTGGATGGGCTCGAGGATATTTATTCTTGCATGTATCCAGACATTTTTGGAATATCACAAAGTGTGTACAAAGAAAAAGCACTATTACATTTTATGTTACTATAATTCTAAAGACAAATTGTAAACATAAGGTAGGAAATATGATATGGTAATATTTGTTATTGCTACTAATTTTTTAATTCTATTTTAAGAAACCAAGGTTAATGAAATTTGTGGCTTCTTTGTCTCCCTTTAACTTTTGTTACTACAGTATAAAGTATTATAGGTGAGCAAAATTTGCCACCCCCAAATATTCCACGTCGGCATATTGAATTTTTTGATTTAAATTTACTTGAGAAACAGCTAGTGCAAGAAAGACACCTTGACACTTCTCTGTCTTCCTGAAAGAAATTTTCCATATGAAAAGTAACTGCAAGTGCACTAGAGATAGAAAATTCAAAGCTGAAAAGACTGCGTAAACACTAATCAGTACCCAACCCTATGTTTCTTTATCCTGTCAGTTCTTCACAAATGTTTCTTTCTCTAAAAAAGTAAAAACAAAAACAACAACAACAAAAAAAACAAAACAAAAGGAAAACCCCAAAACTCCCTGATTAGGTCATTTATTTAGGTTCCATGTCTGTAAAACCTCTGAATATACAAAGTTAAACTTGATTTTCTCTTGTTAATGGTCTCATGTCAATTTAATTTTTAAATTAGTCAAAAGAACCTAAAAGAATACAATAAAATCTATTTTCTCCTTGACAATATACATAGGTGAAAGTATATATAGATGATACTTTTGTTTTTTAACCTATTTTTGTCTTATATATTAAGAATATATGACCAGTTATTGATATCAGGCCGTTGATTTATGAACCTTTCCTTTAGCTTTTATTTTAATCCAAAATATCAACACAGGTCAATTGTTCTTTATGTTTATTATCTACCATTGAATTATTATAAACAATACCCACAAAGTTGGTGATTTAGTCATCTGCCCTGCAAGTATATAGGCCTTTCTGTCCTGGATTATCTTCTATTTTTAAAAATAATAACACCAAATTAAACAAGTTTAATATTTTCTGGTGCATTTGGTCATTTAAGCTGAACATATTCTGAGGGTGTTTCCATGGTTTTAAGACTACCTTTCACATTTCTCCATTAAACTAGAGGAACAAATATTACTGGATTTTCTAAATGACTTATTCTTTTTGACTCATTCTCTCTCTCTCTCTCTCTCTCTCTCTCTCTTGGGCGCGCTCCTCCTTCTCTCTGACACACACCCACAGCACGCACACAAGTATATTATTCTCTTTCACACACATGAATATAGAATATATATATATATACACACACATATATTTCTCATTAGATAGTTCTAAGGATTAAATGAGAAGAGTATTTAACACAGAAAATGGTGCACAATAAACATAAGATGTTACTGTTATAGAAGAATAACTTGATCATTAATGTATTGTTCAGTAATGGGGGTCTTTTATAGTATATTTATGAGCACTCTTTGAGCAAAATATTAAGAAAAAGTCCAACTTCTCTACTTTAGGCAAATATTTCACAAAAGAATTATTAATATTACTTCTAAAGGGCTCACACAATTATAAAAGTAAATTGATAACATTAGCATCAATTTTCTTCTAGAGTTATTTATGACTAATGATTGAAGTTATGTAGTGATGAAATGAAAGAAATTATACTATAAACACAGTTCTGAATATTTACCAAAATAATTCTCATTCTGAATTACCTGGTTATATAATAAAGGTCAAAATAAATAAGTAAAATTACCTTAAGATTTACTAAAAACCTGAAAAGTAGAAAAATGACTTTGTACAATATTATCATTTTGTTGGTTATTGTCTTATCAGATAAAATGATTCAAAGAGTTTTTCAATGTAAAGCACTGTAGGTTTGCAGAACTAGTTGCTCATGTATGTGCCTCTGAGATATGTGGTTTATTTTGAGCTAAAGGCAAACAAGACCTTGCAGGCTTAGGATAATCTTTTGCACTGACCACCCACCATTTAACTACTTGAAGAATTTGATTTGGGTCCTTGCCTATAATAAAAGATTATCAAAGATACCCTTTTTTTGACCTATCTGTATAGCAGGACAAACTACTAATTTCTGAACATATGCACTTCTTATTGTCGTACAATGGCACTTCGAAGCCTGAAGTCACCTTACCGTATCCCTAGCTAAGGATGCCATTTATAGCTCATTTAAATTTCTGTCCCTGAGCCTGTCATATATGCAGGTCTCTGAGTCTCTCATGATTCCCACACATACACAGGTAAATTACATTTACTTATTTTTTTATTTGTGTTAATCTATCTTATGCAGATTTAATTATTAGACCAGCCAAAAACACATGAGAGGAAAGTTTTGTCCTATTCCACAAAACTGAGATGGACTATAAACTAAAAAAAAAAAAATATATTATACTTACTAAATTATAAAGACATAAGAGCACAGGCCAGTGACATATAACATTTACTTAATAAATACTAGCCAGGTAATTGAATTATTTAACAGATTAAAATAATCTATAATTTCAAAAGTGAATGTATTACATGTGCATTCAGACACTACATTTCTATCTGCATATACACACACAAACAAATACCTTTTGTTTTTCTACTCATTTGCAGGATACCATCTAGTTAAATATTATAGAATTTCACATAAAGTATTTTTGCATATATGTTTATTTAGAAAATAAATATATGTATTATAAAAATTTAACTACAACAGGAACCCCCAACTTGGGGTGTAGTTAAGACTAAAATTTTATTCAGTGCAAAGAGCTCAACTGATGCCCAAGGCTGTAATAATAGCATGGCTATGGAGCAGCTGAATAATGTGACAGCAGAGTTGGGAAATAGCGTGGCTGTGGGACAACACAGCTATGAGGAGGCCCTGGGGTTGGGCAGCCCTGCACTGAAGTGGCACTTGGGCGAGGCACATCTCCCATCAAACACCTTCTCTGCTCTTCCTGCTCTGCCCTGTTCCACTCTTGTCCAGTGAGACATCATTGGTGTTTTTAAAAATTTATTTAAATCATTTTATTGTTGTTCAATTACAGTTGTCCATGTTGGTGTTTTATTTTTGGAACTTCAGTTCCAGCCTAAAGAAATGCAGTCTCCAGGCTTTAGTTGGAAAGGAAAGTGTGCAAAGCCTGAGGAGAAATGACATATATAGAGAGAGAAGTTCCTGATACTTGTCCTTGATTGGCCCATCTTTATGCAAATGAAACCTCCAAATACTAGCACTTTAATTGGTGCAAAAAGCATTGCCCTGAGAGGTCAGATTGAAGCTGCTCTGATATTTCAGTGAAGATGCTAATGGAGATGTATCTGTGCAGCTCCTATTGGAGGGACAAGACTCAGTTCATCCAATCAAAATAGGATTCCAGGAACTCCTTTATAAAGTTTGGTGCAGATGGCAGGGACACAGTGTAGGTAGGCAATTCAGAGCAAAAAGTTCAGTGCAGACTTCTCCCTGCAGGATCATTTAACCAAGATGCCTTGTTTAGAAATGACTGTTAGGCTCTTTTTTTTTTTTTTTTTTAATTTAAGCCCAGTTAGCCACTAGGAGCCCTTCTTCCTAAGTATCTTCTTTCTCAAGGTTCACAAAGCATGACAGAAGTTTAACTCTGATAACCTTTATTTTTTATAATGTAAGAGAAAGTAGTAACTTTTGTGTTAGTTAAATAATTTTTGTCATCATCTTCCACTAAAATAAATGGTTGTGACACTGAAAAAATATAATACACAAGTAATGTTGCTGGTATTTTTAATTACAAAAGAATAGAAGTTACCTAAATTGACCAAACATAGGAGATTGGTCGATACCAAAGCTAAAGTAAACATATGCAATATTGTGCTAGGCAAATATTAAAATAATTAGGAAGATATATAAACTTCTCTGAAATGTGTTTCAGCATATATTGTTAATAAAAATACTAAGTTCAAAGGAGTATATTTAATATGACTTCTTTCTGTGTAAAAGTGGAGGGAGTAAACAAATTTGTGTGCATCTGCGTAGATTTTCAAAAAAATAAAGGGGGTGCCCTGGCTGGTGTGGCTCGGTGGATTGAGCATCGGCCTGTGAACCAAAAGGTTACCAGTTTGAGTCCCAGGCAGGGCACATGCCTGGATTGAGGGCAAGGTCCCCAGTTGGGGGCGTGTGAGAGGCAACCATACATTGATGTTTCTTTCTCTCTCTTTCTTCCCCTTTCCCCTCTTTTTAAAATAAAATAAATAAAATCTTTAAAAGAAAATAAATTTTCTTAGTTAAAAAAGGTGAGAATAAATCAAAATTAATGAATCTGATTTATCATATTGTAGGCAAGAATGGCATGGAAGAAATGGGGTAAAAACATTTCTATAAATATTACTTTGCTTATGCTTTTTATTCTAAGAAACATGTTACTGTTCTACGTATGTTAAATAAATCAACATAGATAAAGGGAAAGAAAAAAACCTTAAAACTTAATATAAACAGAAACAATTGAGCCCCAATCTGTTTCAGATTAATTATATAACCATACTGCAAGTGGAACAAACATGATCTAAGCCAAGTAATTTTGACATAGTATTGTAACAGCATACACTCAGAAAACAAACAAAAAACGCTTTTGCAGTTCTTTACTAGGGTTCTTTGTTGTAGTATACAGATACAGTAATTATGAACTGATTAAAGATTTTTTAAAAGATTTTATTTATTCATTTTTAGAGAGGGGGAAGAGAAGCAGAAAGAGAGAGAGAGAAACATCAGTTTGTGGATGACTCTGGTGCATCACCACCAGGACCTGGACTACAACCCAGGCCTGGGCCCTGACTGGGAACTGGCAATCCCTTGGTTCACATCAGGCACTGAATCCACTGAGCCACACCTGCCAGGGCATAATTAATAATTTTATGTATACTGTCATGTTGAACAAATGAGACAATATATGGTGTTTGGGGAGCCAGGGTAATCCCTATTAAAAATGGAAATAGGAAAGTTTGAAAGGTAAGTATCAACTACTTTGTCAGCTGAAGGGACTTAGAAGCAATGACAAGCAGTAACAAGAATACCTAGTATTTCTAAAATGCCATGGTAAAATCAGTACTAAATGAACCTTAAACATGTGTTTAAACAAAAACAAAAACAAAAAAAAAAAAGGAATTAAAATACAGTGTCCAGCAGAAGTAATGCCTGCTTGAGTGTGGTTGGTAGGGTAATATTATGGGTCCAATAATTTATAGTTTTAATTTGAACATTTTGCCTAACATGTCATATGGTGTGCTTGAGTGTGATATTGCTATGTTACAGAATTACATGCTTATGCTTTTATAATAAAAGATTTTGTGATAAAAAGGGGTGTTGTTTGTGCTAGACCTGATATAATGGGGGCATAAAAGAAGATGTAGAAACCAGCTTTAAGAGTCTCCAACTACCACATCTGAGAATATTGAAATATCATAATAAATGAGGGTAGCCTATATTGTAAAAAATGAATAAAATAAGCATATATATGCTTGTACTAAGGATAGGGAGATATTGTTACTGGTATTGGGGTTCTTGGGATCCCCAAGGTACAGATGGAGAGGAAAGCCCAGAGAAATTTTCAGGTTTTATTAAGCTTGTGCTTGAGCACAGGAAGGCTCTGCTCAGCTGCACAGATAAGCTGGGGACAAAGAGGCTTATGAATGAAGGGTTCAGAAAATTTCATTTACTGAACCATGTTAGTAGTGTGTTTTATTTACTGAATCCATGTTAAGATTGTGTTACTGCCTCCTGCTGGGGTGCTTGGCAATGATCTCCATGCCTGAGCTGTGGGGGCAAGATGGTGATGTTGCTCATCACCAGCACCCTAGGAAGGTCATAAACAGCCAAAGGTCAATCAGCTGCGCTTGCGGAACAGTGGTTTCCATATCTTCTGGCCACTTGGTCTTAACTTGGCTTCCTTGCTATCCAGTAGTTTTTTATTCCTACACCCAAGTCCCCATACTGTTTTAATATGAGCTATCAAGCAATGAAAAAACATGGCATAACCTGAAATGCATATTATAAGTAAAATAAGTCAATCTAAAATGCATAAATATTGTAGGATTCCAAGTATATGACACTCTGTAAAACGCAAAACTGGAAGCAGATATACAATCAGTGTTTTTCAGTGGCTGTATGAGAGGAAAGAATGAATAGTCAAAGAACAGAGAATTTTGAGAATAGTGAAGCTATTTTGTGAAAGTATGATGGTGAATTCATGTAATTATTGTTAAAGAGAAAACTACAGGCCCAAATGGCATCACTCATACTAAGATCCCCTGATACCTAATGGATATCTAACCTACATTTAATATCTGACCTAACTGCAATTTCAACCTCCTCCAGAAATATAATCTTAACCAACCAGTCTGGAATTTGGGGGTCAAGTACCATTAAGGTAATGTGTTACATGGGTCCTCTGGATCCCTCATAATGAGAAGAGAAAATGTGCATGATAAAACACACTTCCCCTTCTCTTCCCCCAAAGAAAAGATGTTGAGGCCAAAAATAATCCTTTTTTTGTTTGTTTGTTTTGTTTTGTTTTGTTAGCAGCTCTGTGACAATCCATGCTTCTTTTAAAAACCTTCTGTTTTGTACAGCCGTGGAGTGCTCCTCTAGTTGCTAACCGGATGCTGCTCAATTCATGAATCACTTAATACAGCCCATAAATCTTCACACTTACTCAGTTAATTTTTTTAACATTATGTATGTGTCCAAACCCGTAGAATGTGCAATACCAAGAGTCAACCCTAATATAAGCTGCGGACATTGCGTGATTATGATGTGTCACTGAAGGTTTATCAATTCTGACAAGTGTCTAATTCCGGTGAGGGAAGTTGAAAGCAATGGAGACTATGCATGTTTGGAGAAATAAAACACGTGAGGTATCTCTGTATCTTCCTCTCAATATCGTTGTGGACTTTACAAGGGCTTAAAAAAAGTGTATTAACAAAAAAAAAAAGAAAAAATAAGACAAGTGATCGATGTCTGTAAAATCTAGAGAGGAAGTTTGATGAGCCTCACCAAGAAGGCTTTACTGTTTCTCTGGGCTAAAGCAAATTTAGGAAGTTACTTCCTGCCTCTCAGTCCCTGATCTCCCTTTCTACTGTGCCTTGACTTGAGAAAACTTGTAACTGTAGGTTCTTTCTTTGTCCCTTTAAGATATAAATCCTCTTAAAAGCTTTCTGATAGTTTTAAAACCCAGAACCTTCTATCTGAATGACCTGACAGCCATTCTTTGAAATTTAATCATTAGGGAAATCTGCTCAGCTATCTTCCCAATTTCTGTGGGAGGGTCAAAGTCTTACTTCAGCAGACACTGTTTTCCAAGTTGTAAAACTGTCTCCTGTCATGAAGATACAAGAAAGTTTACTTTTGGGTAAATTTTCTTTGCGTAAGACCAATTAAGAAAGACAGATGGCCTATGATTCCCCCAAGCACACTCTAGCTCTTAAACATTCCCCAGACATTTTTCCAGCAGTTTTAGTCTAGTCCCGGTTCTGGCTTCTCTACCCTTTCCAAAAGCCTGAAATAAAGTCATCCTCCTATTGCCAGTGGAAGTGGGCTTTATCATGGGATCAAGAGAAAAGGATTTCACTGACCCACACCTGAGGAATTGGTGTGGCAAGATTTATTTGGGTAGAAGCTGCCCCTGTGTCTCATCTCTCTTTGTTCTGCCATAGAAATAGTCCAACTATGTCTTCAGTGAGGCCAAAGCAAAGACCAGTATCCAGAGTTTCCCTTCATATTAAAGCTTAGTCCTTTGTAGCCCACACGTTCCTGCTGAGTAGTCTCTGTTCCCATCCAGGTAGCTTATGCTTGTGTTTGAGCTCTATTCCATTGCTGTGCCACAGTATTAGAGCTTCTGCCTGGAGCCTGGGGCCACGTGGTTGTGGAGAGAGACCATACATGCGCATGGGGCAAGTGTAGGTGAAACAGAGGGAAAGAGAGGCAGGAAGAGAGAGACAGAAAAACAGAGAGAGAGAAAGAGAGACAGGACTTTTTGTTTCCTGGGATTATATTATCTTGGGAAGTACCAGGAACATTTTCAAGATAACCAGTCAACTTCAGGTTTCTGATTGGTTCACCCTCTAGCTAGACTAGTAGGCCTCTGTGGTCAAAGACCACCCCCCACCACATGCCGTTTTGACTTCTATTGTGCATGTGCTTTCCTCACCCTGTTACCACCAATAATCTGGTAAAGGATGGGTGAAGGGAGGCTTGTCAGTCCTTGGCAGGGCAGTGTTGTGGTCCCCAGAGTGTGTGAAGCTATAGCTTCCTGGCTAAGAAAACAAGCTTATGAGCCCTGGTTGATTATGTTCAACAATGTCCAGTTTTCTTTGCTTCTTTTTATCAATAATTAGCTAATTGTCTAAAGTAAACAATACCTGTTTAAATTTGTACAGTGAAAATTTTGCTTTCAGATAGAAACTATTTACACTGGCTTCACACATATTTCCCCAAATTACTTTTAATTGCAAATGGAAAAATATTAACTATACAAAGGACAAACTGAAACTAAAGAAGCACAGTGTATACCATATATTTTACTATACAGATATATGTATACAGAGTAAGAGAAGCGTGAGAGAGAGAGAGAGAGGGAGGGAGGATAATAAAGCAAATATAGCAAATGTGGAACTTTGGTGAAATGGTTGAATGAATCTGAGAGCTTATTTTATTAATAATAATATTCTAAAAATTTAAATTTAGTTTGAAATAAAAATGTTTAATTAACTTAATTAAAATACCAACAAAGGTAATGTACCTTGAGGACTTCTTTTCTTTGCCTTTTTAATCAGATCATTACCAATACCTAGGACTAAAGGCAGGAGTATCTCGGATTTAGTTCAACTATGACTTTTATTACTAATAAAGATAATATTGGCACATATGACTTATGTCATTATTCCAATGGGATTTCTTAACACATTGGGTTTAAATGTCTATGTTGTAGTAAATCAGAGCATAAGGGAGAAAACTCTTTTACCCTCAAAGTTATTTTTTCTGGTCTAATTATCAGAGAGATTATCAAAAAAAATACTAAATTTAACTATACATATATGTATGGGAACCCTGTGTCATTGAGAATGTCAGAGACCACACACACAGGAGACATTCAGAGAGAAAAAGGGAAAATGAGGTATAGATGACATTCTGAGTGAAGGATGATGTAAGGCACTTTGGAGTTTTAGAAGGTAATTGCAGAGAGAGCATATGTGCAGATATCAGTAGTTTGTCCTTGCCTTATACATGTATTATATCTGATAATCTCTCATGATAGGCAAGGCCCCTAATTAAAATTTTGCCAGGTAGTTAAGGGATGAGAGCAGAGGTTTCTCCTGAGCTAACAGGGTCTTTCTTGTCTTTAGCTCAAAACAACCTATATACCACACAGTCATACATTTGGATGACTCATTCAGAACCCCTATAAGAGCTAATGCTCTTCTTTATTCAAGGGTCAAAATTCTACCAGGACAAACTTGGTTTCACTTTTAAGAAACCAGTTCACAATATCCACCTCTAATCATTTAGTTGTTCCTGGAACCACTAGGCATTAGTAGATAATTTGATCCCAGAAGATGCCTCAAAGTATCAAAGCAATGTATTAATTAATTTCCAGGTCACTTCTGTAAACAGAGATTGCCAAAATGGAGTCATTTATGTCAGGGTAACTAAGGTGGAGCCAGCACGCCACAAAGAAGATTTTCTTGTGCACATTCTACCCAGCAGATTTCTTCATGAACTTTTGAAGTTCTGAGTTATTTCTGGACCTTGTTTCATTCTCACTATGACAACCTGGTCGTCTACATTTTTTACTTTAAAGGAGCCCATTCATTTTGCCAACCAGCATACTTCAATTGCTTACTAAATTCAACTAATCTCAATTAATCTAACCTAACCAGATTACATAAAGAGGGCCAGACTGGGAATCACACAGGTAACCTAAGCCCTTATGAGCCCAGCCTTTCTTTGTTCTCTTCAGTGCCAGTTTCTGCCTGCCACTGAATCTGTGTTCCTTGGTTGCACCTCTTACATGCAAATAAAAGCTTTTCATTTTTCTTTTAGTTTAAGCCTCTTTTTTGGTTAATAGTTTGTATTCAAAGTTGAAATTAATTTCTTGTTATATTCTCCATCCTAAATTTTGCCTACCTCATTGTTGAGTAAAGTAATTGAATTAAAAAAGTAAGATTAAATGCCAATATTCCAAAAATCTAATATAATTTTATCCCACTAATAAAAAAAAAACAGGCCCCAATTTGTGTGCCACTCATGCTAAAAGTCTATAATAAATCTAAATTTAACATCTGATTTAATTACAGTTCCCATCTTTCTCAGAATATAATCATAATCAAACTGTCTAAATCATCTGGTCAAGCACCAATAAGGTAATCTGTCACATGGGTCCTCTTCATCCTCCAAAGGAAGAAGAGGCAACTGTCATGATAAAACAGTACCATTCCATTCCTCCCAAAAGATGCCCTGGTCTAAAAATAATCCTTTCTTTTCTTTTGTTGGACAAGGGATAATCTCCCTTGTTCTTATGAAAACCTTCCATTTTGTTTAGCCCCTCAGAATGCCCTTCTAACTGCTAAATGGGATACTGCCTCATTCATGAATCACTTCCTAAAGCCAGTTAGAACTTCATATGTACTTGATTAAATTTTATTTTTAACACCACTAACTTCCCACAGATAACTAAAGTTTAACAAGTAAAACATTTGATTGAAGTTAATATTTGAAACCAATGATTCATTAAAGTTCAAAATCCATCGTTCCCAATTTGTAACATGTGTACTAAAACTCCCTAAAGATTGGAAAGAGATTTCTCAGGGAGATGCTAATTTTGGTATTTGCATTTACCATATCTGAAGAGCCATACATCTGAACAGACTACTTCTCCTTTGATAGTGACATTTCAGACACTGACAACTGCAACACCCCTCTTAAAGTAAATTTATTTGAGGTGACCTTTTTTACTTATTTACTATTTCCATCTTAGTCAGTTTGAGCTACTATAAAAAAAAAAGTGCCATTGACTGGGTGGTTTATAAACAACAGAATTTTATTTTCAGTCTGGAGGCTGCAGGTTTTGAGATTAGGGCTCCAGCATGGCTGGTTCTGGTGAGTGCTCTCTTCCCAGTGGCTGGATTTGTATCTTCATCTAAGGGAAAAAGAAGATGAGAGAGCTCTCTGGGGCTCCTTACATAAGGTCACTACTCCCAGCCATAAGAGCTCCACCTTTGTGACCTAATTACCTCTGGGAAGTCCACCTCCTAACACCCTCACCTTAGAGGTTAGGCTTTGGGCATCGTACAAACATTCAATTCATTGCAACATTCTAAACCTCTTTCGTTCCTCTTGATTTCTGAACTTCATCAAGGACTTGAATATGCACTTCATCTACTAATGTAACATTAATACACTCTTACATGTAGGCATTCATGGTTTCATGCCAAATCAAGGAGGTTTTCAGACCTACTCCTAATATTCATGGAGCCTAGGAGAATAGTATAAGAACAATTTTACACACCATTTCTCTAAGGTTTCTCCTCATCCTGCAAGTCTGATTTTGAAAACTTTCCCTGACAAAGTGCCCCTCCATGCCCCACCTCACAGTTGTGCCTGAACAGCCTCACATTTTAAGTTTTCCAAAGGAAAATGAGACTGAAAGTCAAGGCATACATTTAGTTTTCTTAGAATTCAAGAATATGAACCAAACCACGGGCTGTTATCAAAGTCAGCTCTTGACCCTTGGGATCTTTCCTCTGTCCATCCATTCACCTGTCTTATTCTAGTAACAGTGAAAAAGTCACCAGTTGGCTATGATTTAGACTTAGGAATATGCACAACTGTTACCTCACACCCTCAGGAAGAGGGATCTAAGAAAGGCTCTATGAAATCCTTAAAACTGGGTACAAGGCCATTTGGGCAGGATATTCCAAGGTTCTGAATATGCCTTCTGTATAGCTCATGGAAAACCTTGGGTTAAAAGTCGCTCTGATAGTAGCCATTGCATTTTTCTATGTTTTGTTTTATACCTAGGAACACTATCTTCTAAGAAAATTGTTTCTCTCTGTAATTGAATGCAGGACTAACTTAAGCTCATCTCTAGCAACTGTGGAACACCTGTGCCCAAATACTTAAAGAAGTGTTGTTACACATTATAATGTCCAAAAAGCATGCATAATGAAAAATATTTTCCCTGACCTCAGCTGCCACTATATACTAAGGTCTTTTCAACCTTTTATTTGCTAAAATACTTACTGTCTTTATTCACATATTGAGGTTTGTGCGTGGTTTTACAAGGTCAACCTTGTAAAGTTGCAAGTTTCATCTTCTATCTTCCACAGTGTCACTAAGGACATATGTGTGGAAGTCTAGGGTTTGCTTGCCAGAGCTAAGTAAACTAGCATTTGCACATTGCTTATCCAGAATCTGTTGGAGGATCCCCTGGTCATGGACCTTGCTAAGGTATAAAGCAGTTGCACCTTAGCCTGAGGCAAGAGTGGCCTCATGTCTTTGCTGAACCCTGAAACTTTGCACGAGGACCTGCATGTATGCAGGTCCCTGTCTTCTATAAACTCAGTTACTGTCCAATAAACAAGGCTGATTTAAGTTGTAGTGAACTGACCTGGTCCGACCACATGCAATCTAAGGCTCACAGGCATTCACCTAGACAACATCAGTAAGTGAGTCTCCCACACAAGGGAAACTCAGTCACATGGCTTGGCCCATCTTAGGCTTTGTAGACTACCAAGATCAAAACCCCCTTATTACATATCCAAGTCCAAAGCCTCAACCACTACATTTATTTTTTTCATACATTTTACTTTCTATATTTTCTGAGATACATTGATCAGTACAATAAATGTGTTTTCAGAGCCCAGTTAATACTATCTTTTTTAAAAATATGTGTGATCTCCAATTGAGTAATCCCATAAGTAATTAAAGTTGCTCAGGATAGAGATATTATTTTTTTATCATTGATAAACTTAGTATTGAGATTTTTTTCCGGTACAAGAGAGGACTTTATAATACTGAGCTTATGAATGAAATTACATGCTCCCTGTGGTCAGCAAATTCATGAGGAAAAGATAAAGAGCAATGGACCAGGCTGATGATGTTCAGTTTGTCTTTCCAATGTCACTATTCAGACAGATTGCAATCCAACCTCTCACCTTCACCTACAAGAAGAGAGCATGTAAAACACAAGGTAGAAATGTTTGATTGTAAAAGTCTCTCTGTGTTACATCAACTATAAACACATCAGGATGAGGATGCAAAAAATAAAAGATGTTATATCTTATAGGAAAAAGACAAAGGAAAAGTGTTTGAAACTTGAACATTTAGGGCATTAGAAAAAGACACTTGTCATTTAGTACAATCTTATAAACATCCAGCTTGCGAAAACTTTCTAGTTCCAATTCTCAGTAGGTCAATTTGAAAGAAAATACTAATTGGTGCTTTTAAACTAATGGAAACAGTATCATGACCTTGCACACGAAAGGTGCTCCTGCTAGCAGTCGTATTTACCAGAGATTTTGTAAACAAATTATTGTTTGGTTTCCTGTATCTCTGGAACTCTCTTAGATGAGCCTATTAGTCAATTGTACGTCTTCTTAACAAAGTGAGATTTTAGAGTGTTATTTAGAATTTTGTCAAATTCTAACCTATTTAACCAAGTACATTCAAACATTTGACATAAAACATTTTGCCCTTTAGAGGTCAACTTTAACACATCAGGGAGATCTGTCTACTTATATCTCTGTCTGACTTATTTCACTTAACATAATACCCTCTAGGTCCATTTGTGTTGTCACAAATGACAGGATTTTAAAAGAAAAATACTCTATAGTTTCACTTGTATGTGGAATTAAAAAAGTCAAAAGTGAATCAACAAACAAAACAAAATAGAAACAAATGCATAGATACAGAGAACAAACTGGTAGCTGTCAGAGAGGAAGGGGTGGGGTTGGCAGAAGAGAAAAAGGGGGTTAAGAAGTACAAACTTTTTCCCTTGGCCAGTGTGGTTCAGTTAGTTGGAGTATTGTCAAGTAACTAAAAGGTTGCAGGTTTGATTCCAGGTTAGGTCACGTAATAAGGTCACAGGTTCCATCCCTGATCTGTGTGTGTACAGGAGGCAAACAAATGATGTTTCTTGCTCACATTGATGTTTCTGTTTCTCCCTTCCTCCTTCTCTAAAAACAATGAAAACAACGTTCTTGGGTAAGGACAAAAAGAAAGAAGTATGAACTTTCTGTTATAAGTATAGCATAGAGAACAGTCAATAATATTGAAATAACTAAAGTGATGGATAACTACTAGACTTTTTGTGGTGCTCACTTTCTAAGCTATGTAAATGTTATATCAGTATGTTGTACAACTGACACTAATGTACTATTATATTTCAACTATAATTAAAATAAATTAAAATTAATTATTATTGAAACATCAGGTCAACTAAGATACTTCTTGTATTCTTCATCATTCTTACTGGCTTAATCATTAAACTGGATAGATAGATATAATAGGTGATAGATAGCTAGATCTAGATACCTGTATCTTTTTAGTTAAATGAGTTCTAAATTTGTTACTAATTTATCAAGAAACATTGTATTTCATTTGTCATAAGGCTACTTTGGAACTTGAATTTTGTTGGGTTAAATCCTAATCTGAAGTCTGACAATAATGTGATATATAAATTTGAACAAATTGTTTAATTTCCCTGAGCTCCTTTTTTTTTCCAACTGTAATGAATTCTCAGCCCATTCTGATTCCAACTCCATGTGGATATATTGCTAATAGGTCATTTCAGTAAGGAAGCTCTGGGATTTAAGCAATGGATCATGTATGAGAGTCATATATCCAAGACAAATTTAATAATACTCTTTGATATTCAGTTTCATTATTTCAAAAATAATATTGTACATGATATAATTTGCTTTCAAGAATCAGAGGAAGGATGAATTTCAGGGGCAGTTCTGAAATTACATTATTATATGACTTGGTAACTGAGTTAAAATTTATTTTAGCCATAATTTCTACATAATCTCATCAGAAGGATTTATAATACTTATTTAGTGACTTAAATTGGTATTATATATTTACAAGTCATTATTTCTCACCTTTGTTTCTGACAGAACAGTCTTTATGCTACTAAGGCAGTTCCTCTGTCCTCCTGATCATCTCGGAGCTATGGTTTTAGGCCTTAATACAGAGTGCCATGGCTTGCTTTGTGTGGTAAAACAGAATGATGGAGCATGTGTAGGTACAGTTTTGACATGAAATTAAACTATTTTTCTTCTATTTCTGACACTCATCTAATGGTGAAACGTTTACTCTTGACAGTTTACCAATCTCATGCCTAATGAGAAGTAGAGCAACATCTCAGTAGCACTTTCTAATCATATGATCCAGATGTCCACCTATCACTAGTAAATCAGAAGTAAAATAGAGATATTACAGGCATTTTTGTCTATGCCTGAATTGTTTATTTGTGTCAAAATCAAGTTTTCCTAAATTATTACCAACATTTAGTGGCAGAGTCTCCCAAAATGAATCTTAATTGTTTATTTTTCTGAATCAAAATATGTTTGTTATGGAACATAACTTATATATACTGGACACATCAGCTTTTTTATCTATTTCTATAATAAAAATATAATTCTGAAATAAAAAAACAAAAGAATAATGAGGTTAACAAAATTTCTCAAAGACACTTATTGTTACACACTAGTGTCATCAATATATATGCAAATGTAATTTTTAATGTAAAAACTAATATTAAATTAGGATATAAGAATTAACACTTTATACATTAAGAAAATATAATTGTAGTAAAGGAAATATACATTTCCCCTATATTGTTATTATGGACTAAAAGTGTACATTTACCCACACACATATGGTCAACTAATTTATGACAAAGAATCCAAGAATATTCAATGGGGAAAGTACAGTCTCATAATAAAATAATTTCCATAAATTTGGACAGTCACATGTAAAAGAATAAAACTAGACCACTGTACTTACCATGCACAGAAATTAACCAAATGTGTTAGAGACTTAGTGTAAGATCTGAAACCAAAAAAATCCTAGAAAAAGAATGCAAGTAGTGAGCTCCTTGACATAGGTCTTAGCAATGATGTTTTGAATGTTATAGCAAAGCAAAAAAAATAAACAAGTGGACTACATCAAGCCAAAAAGTCTCTGCATAGCAAGGGAAATCATCAACAAAACAAAAAGACAACCTACTTAATGGGAGAAAATATTTGCAAATCATATATCTGATATGAGTTTAATATCCAAACCATATGAAAAACTTACACAACTCAATAGTACAAAACCCCAAACCATCAGATTAAAAAATAAGCAAGAGATGTGATAAATGTTTTTCCAGAGAAGACATACAAATAGCAACCAGGTATATGAAAAGATGATCAATATCATTAATCATCTGGGAAATGCAAATCAAAACAATAATAAATTATCACCTCATGCCTTTTAGAATGGGATTATATAAGATACAAGAAATAACAAGTGTTGGTGAAGATGTAGAGAAAAGGAAATCTTGATGTACTATATAGATAGGAATGTAAATTCAGTCACAGAAAAGAATGAAATCTTGTCATTTGTGACAACATGGATTCACATTGTGGGCATTACACTAAGCAAAATAAGTTAACAAAGACAAATATCATATAATCTCTTATATGGTTAATTGTTTTAGAAGGGCTCATAGAGAACAGATTGGTGGTTGCTAGAGGTGAGATTAGGAAGGTGAGGGAAGTGAATAAACTGTTGTTTTCTTTTAAAATTTAAATACACAGAATAATTTATTAAAAGTGCATATTCACCCTTCATTAAATGGTTAAATTGTTTTTTGACAGTTTTATTGAGCTATAATGGATAAATTAAATTTTATGTATATTAAAGATTACAATGTGATGATTTGATGAAAATATCCTTTGTAAAATTATTACTATAATCTGGTTAATTAATACATTCATCATCTCAGTTACTTGTGTGTGTGCATGGGGAGATGCTTAAGTTTTACTCTCTTAGTAAATTTCAAGTACACAATACAGTATTAATAACTATATTCATACATATTTAATCCCCAAAGTTTATTCATCTTATAACAAGATTTGTACCCCTAAATTGGCATCCCCTCTTCTCTCCTATCTCAGAGGCACTGGCAACCACCATTTTACTCTGTTTCTATGAGTTCATTTTTTAAAATATTCCACATATAAGTGAGGTAATGCAGTATTTGTTCTTTTCTGTCTTGCATTTTTCACATAACAATGTTCTCTGGGTTCATCAATGTCACAGGTGACAAGATTTCATTCTTTGTATGGTTTACATTATTCATTATTTACCCATTCTTTATCCATTTATCCATAAACAGAGTTTTCCCTTCATACCTTGGCTACTGTAAACAATGCTACAATGAACAGTGTATGCATATCTCTTTTCATGTTAGTGTTTTCATTTTCTTTGAATAAACACCCAGAAGTGGAATTGCTAGGTCATATGGTACCTCTGTTTTTAGTGTTTTTAGAAATATTCATAGTAATTTCTTCAATGACTATACCCATTTACCTTCTTACCAACTGTATGCAAGGGTTTCTTTTTCTGCATATCCTTACCAACACTTGTTATTTGTTATTTTTTGATAAAGCCTTCCTAACAGGTGTGAGGTCGTATCTATTGTGGTTTTGATTTGCATTTCCCTGATGATCAGTGATGTTCATTTCTTTTTCATGTACCTATTTATTTTTAATCAAGTTAATTTTATTTTTGCTGGAATTGTACATATTTTATATATTTTGCATATTAATTTTTATCAGAGAGATAGTTTGCAAATTTTTTCCCATTTCATAGATTGCCTTCTCATTTTGCTATTTTCTTGTTTTGTAGAGCTTTTTAGTTTGATGTAGACTCATTTGTTTATTGTTGCTTTTCTTCACTGTGCTTTTAGTGTCATATTCCAAATACTGTTGCCAAGACCAGCGTCAAGTAGCTTTTCCCTGATATTTTTTCCCCTTAGGAGTTTTACAGTTTCAGATCTTACATTTGAGTACCTAATCCACTCCTTTTAATTTTTGCATTTTGAGTTAGATGCCCAATTTTATTCTCCTGCATTTGGCTATCTAGTTTTCCTAACACCTTTTACTGAAAATACTTTTACCCATTTTGTGTTCTTGGCACCCTTGTCAAAAATTAGTTGACCAAAGAAATTGGGTTTATATCTGGGTTCTGTATTTTGTTCCATTAGTCACATGCTATGTTCATTGGTCATGCAGCATGTCAAAATCAACAAAACCATAATGTTTTGATTCCTATACCTCTATAATATAGTTTGAAATCAGAAAGTGCAATGCCTTCAGCTTTATTCTTAGTTCATCTTTTTTTCATGCTTTCTTTGCCTATTTAGGATCTTTACTGTTTTCATACAAATTTTAGGATTGCTTGTCTTATTTTTGTGAAAAGTACTGTTAGAATTTTGAAAAGGATTGTGTTGAATCTATGGATTGCTATGGGTAGTATGGACATTTTAATAATATTCATTCTTTTAATCCATAAGCATGGAATATCATTCTAAGGGGTAAAGTGGTATTTTGGTAAGATACATGGAGAATTGGGGTCTCCCCTGAGCCTGCTGAGGAAATCCACGGATAAGACATTCCCAGTAGTTAGTAGGTTATTCATCTCTTTGATGACCTCTGAGAGCCTTGGCTGCTGTTCTCCTAGACTCTTTCCGTACCCCTGTCATGTAGTCAGTGTAGCACATTTTAATATTCTAGATGGGGTGATAAAAAAGTAAGCCTCTTTAATAACATCACCCACAGCTGGGGAAGCCTGATACTTACCTACATGTTTTATTTTTTCCTATTTAGAGAAATTGCAGACTGTGATCTCTCTTAGCATCGAGCTGTGCTGTCCTAGGGGAGGGATGACTCAGATAAAGTGAAATTGTTCTTCAATATTCAAACCTCAAATTTTTTTCACCAAAGTTGTGTTTAAACTTCACTGTTGACTTCCACAAAGGTGCTCTTATCTGTGGGTAATTGTCTGAATCAATGTTCTTTGGGAGAAAGGTGGCAGAAAACTTCTATTCAATCATTTTTGAGCCAATTCAATTTCTGATGGTTCTACATCTTCTCTAAGCAAACCAGTAGGCAAAGCATTATTTATCTGCAAAAGACAAAGAGGAATTAGAGATGGGTCCTGCCTTCTCCATGTCTCCATATCTTTGTAATTGGCACTGAAATTACAAAGGAGAAAATAACAACAAAACATTAAAAGGCAAATAGACAAATAGTTAAAGCATAGCAAAGTTCAAAGGAAGGAGGTGATTCGAAAGCTGTCTTTATTTGACACAGTAGTATAGCACATCACATTTTTTACATTTTATTCTTTGATATTACAAAAACCTACTAAGTCCAAAATAATATTCTGTGGTGCAAAATAGACCTCTGTTGTTGCCTGTAAGTTCTTTCTGTCTTTCTTTTTCTTTTGAAATTTCTAATCATGAATTCTGTTTCTTTACTCTAGATCCAGCATTACATTAATAAAACTGTGGGCCTCTGAAGGACTAATGGAACTGTATTGTCTTTACTAGATACTATTGTTAACTTTCAAAGAATTCTGTAATATCTGCTAGGATTCAGATCATGCATGAAGTTATGTAATTTTTGCTTTATTGCATTGAATCTATTTAGCCAAATTAGAATTGTATAGTCAATGCAGTGTAAGTGTATTACTTATACAGCTATTCAATCAATTCATGCAAAAACACTTCAAGAAATGTCAGTTAGGCAGTCTCAATCTGTCTTAAATATTAGAAAATTAAGACTGAGAGTTTCCAACTTGATAAACCGATGCAGCTAAGATGCCACACACAGGTCTAGTGCTACACTGAGGTCTAAGCTCCCTGCTAATTTTCCAATAAAAGAATTCTCAAATGTAAACTCTTCAAACAGTTTTTCCTCTCTTTTAATATTGAAGACCAGATAAGCATCTTTTTCCAACTTACACTACACTTAAAATCTAGTCTCTGGCCCTGGCTGATGTGGTTCAATGGATTGAGCATGGGCCTGTGAACCAAAAGGTTGCCAGTTCAATTCCCAGTTAGGGCACATGCCTAGGGTGCAGGCCAGGTCCCCAATAGAGGACGCATGAGAGGTAACCACACATTGATGTTTCTCTCCCTCTCTTTCTCCCTCCCTTCCCCTTCTCTAACATGAATAAATAAAATCTTTAAAAAATAATCTCTGAAATCACACAATTGTTGTAATAATCTCTTTGCCAATGTCTCCTACACATCCACACTGCCAGATTAATAATAATAATAATAATAATAATAATAATAAACCATCATGTCACCTCTCCATTCAGAAGATCAAATCACTTATATGAATCTTCATTGTAAGAACAGAAATACTCTGTCCTTCTCTCTGCTCATCCATATTTAAGCCACATCTGCCTTGTTATTCTTCCTCAAATTGCCATTCCCTTTCTTCTTAGGAATTGTTAAACATTAGCTTCATGCTAGTAAAATGAAGGTCTGGGAAAATGTTTGAAAAATATTTGGTCTATTCTGGTTTATGTATTTAATGTTTTTATTCAAAACAATATAATCTATAAAGGAAGAAAAAAGGAAATTTGGTAGTTTTAATTGCCTGGGAATATATTTTTGGATTGATATCAACTTGTTCTTGGTGATAGTTTATTCTTTTTTTGTTCTCTATTATTAAGAGTATTATGACATGTTGTGTCAAGGAAATAATGTTGGAGCTGCAAAGATCAAATTGAATGATGGCACTTACAAGAAACCTTATAAATTTTAATATATGACCTTTCCAAGGAGCTATCAATAGCAAAAGCTTTAGGTAATAAATCTAGCAGTTTATTTTATATCTATGTAACTACACATATTTGTATAATTTAATTTACAATTATATATCTGTAATAAAAGTGCATTAATGTTGTTAAACACTACCATTTAAGGATATTTATTAATTGCTTTTATCCAAATTTGAAATAATTTGTGAACATTTTTTCCTTAGTATAACATATTCACCAAATATACAGTATGTACATAATTTGTGCATGTATACAGGGAGAAAAATTTTTCCTAAATAGCATCTTGTTTGAATGCTCAAAACTTGTTTTTCTTTTCTTTTCAGCTTTTCAAATTATGTGTAACATCACAAGGCAAGGGGGAAACACTGTCATTTTAGCTGTGAAGTTCATACTTACTAATGAGTACATATTCTGGCATAAATGTGGTTAGAAATGTGCTGTGTCAAAGAGATTGATCTCCATAACAGTTAATGAATCTGAAATGAAGAATAGAAGATACAATGTTATGGATCCAATTTTATTGTATAGAATTATATTTGCCCTTGGCAATGCAGCTTGTTTATTGGAGCTCATTATAGCTGATACAGTAATGTAAACTACTTTCATCTAGAAATAAAGGTTATCAAAGATCAAACATAATAGAGGCATGAGGAGTTTTCATAACACTTCAACATGCTTTTATTGCTGACTATAATGCAGCAGTACATGTAGTGTAAGTATTAGCATTACAATTATATTACCAACACCTTACCTGTAGTTTTAGTGTCAAAAGAAATTATATTTAGTCAAGCTTGGATAATAGTGCAGCTAAAAGCAGTATTAAAAAATCAGAGCTGAATGCATAGCAAATATTTGAAAACACATAGGACAGATTTATTATTCACATTGAATGCAATTATCCATAGTACTAACGGAAAGAAAACACAAAACAACATGACATACTAGAGACTACTACTGCTTTTATCCCAAATTACTGGGAATCCTTTTGGCTTAAAGAATCATGGGCAGGAGATGTGGACTGCCATAATAAGCTATCATGGTCTACACATTTTTTAGTTTTAACTTTTTTCTTTCACAGAGAGACATTTAAAAGGCAGTAACTTCATTACTCAAGTTATGCTGAATCTATACTTCAACAAAGTTTGGGAGTTTTAAGTAATATTAAGATAAATTGTCTCTTCATTAGTCATATTTAACATAATGTTTTGTCTTTTTTTTAATTAAGCAGACATGTTAAGTTTTACTAAGAAGGGTGATGTTTTGAGCTTATCTTCAAAACCTTTTCTCCTTTTTGCTCTAATAGCATGATGTATAAATAAGGTATATCAAGCAGAACATTAATATCTTATCAAAAGATGAATAGCTTGTCAAAATATAAAATGAATGAATATCTGCTTTTGTGTTTAATGTCAAGCTAATGAAATGTTCTAAAACTTAAAAATTGTTTCATGTATTGCATTGAGACTATTTTATTTGTTTCTTTTTTAAGATTTCATTTATTTATTTTTAGAAGAGGAGAAGGGAAGGAGAAAGAGAGGGAGAGAAACATCAATGTGTGGTTGCCTCTAATGTGCCCCCTACCAGGGACCTGGCCCACAACCCAGGCATGTGCCCTACACTGGAAATCCAACCAGCGACCCTTTGGTTCACAAGGCCTACTGAGCTACACCAGCCAGGGCTCTTTTATTTGTTTTATTCTCAAATACTTATGAAGAAATAATATCTTTGACTAGCATTTTAGATACAATATTTTCTAGCTTTCTACTAAAATACCTATGAAGCAAAGAAAAAGATGCACCTAAAAGTAACTATGTGGCCTACAAAGGACACTTAACTTATGAAAAAAGAACATTTTTTAAATATTACTTACTAAATTACTGAGTTAAGTAGAAGAAAAATGTGTAATTATGCCAAAATTATTAACTGTAAGTAACGTTAATGTTTAATAAATATGTAATTTATTATTCTCTTTAGATATCCATATCAAGAAACTCAAATAAGATAAAGGTTATAGACATTATTACTGAAGAGCCACTTTATAATAATAGCAAAAATCCAAGAATCAGCTTGCTTTTTGATTAGATATGTCAAAGTATAGTTAGGAAAAGTTTATATTCACTATATTATGGTTGGTTTAATTCCTACTAGCAGTGCTAAATGGAGTAGGTGGAGGCAATTTGATCACTCTTCATTAAAGAAATTAAGATAATGATATTAGTTTAAAAAATACAGACTGTTTAGGTGAAGGCCAAATAAATGATATTTTCATCATCTAAAAATAATTAAAAAGAGAACAAATAAGATGACATTGAAGGAAAATGCTCCAAGAATAAATTTTACCATGCTTACAACTTAGGAGATATATTTGCGAAAATAATTTATTTCAAATTGCAAAGCGAAATTTGATAAATATGCCAGATATATGCCATAAAAAGTAAGAAGTCATTCGTAGTATTCCATAATATCTTTATGAAAGAGTTCCTATAAAGACAAAAGTGATTACAGTGATCCCTCACCTATCACGGGAGTTACGTTCCAGAAACCCCCATAATAGGTGAAAATCTGCAAAGTAGTGGCATTATATTTATTTTATTATTTATATATTTTAAGGCTTTATAAACCCTTCCCACACTCCTATAAACACTTCATATGCTCTTAAACACTTTCTACACTTGAACCTATGTAATTTTAACAACATATAAAATTCTATATGGGTGCTCACCAGTGAAATACACAGTTGCCCCTCACTATATCGTGGTTCACTTATTGCAGCTTCACGTTATGTCGTGAACAACGGTATAGCAAGGGATAACTGTACTGAGTTATAAAACAAACAAGGGAATGCCTATTGAAGGTAGAATGTTAGGTCAAAAAGTAGCTTGTTAAACTAAGTAAAATACTGCAAATTAACATCACGTTGGGAGCAATAGGGAGAAAAAGTGAAAAAGGAAATTGAATACTGATGTAAAGAACAAATCAGGACAAACCTACAGAAAAATTTATATTTCAGAATATATTGTACATATATACATACCTATACATACATACATATCCTTAAAAATGATAAAGTATTTTAATCAAGCAGATTTCATGATAATATTTACAATAAGAAATATGTTGGCAGCAATGTGAAAATGTAATTAATGGTAGCATTATTCATGAGTATTAGTAACTATTAGTCTTAATGTGACTTTTGGGGTTAAATGATGAGGCTTCAGTGTATAGGGGGGAAATCAGTGCTAGTGATGGTAAAGAGAGGATGTAAATATTAAAGAGATAAAATCTAGATTTGCTGAATAATTTGAAAACTAGCATTTAGAAAGAAGAGGGGAGGACTTAAAATTACTTCTACATGTATTACTTGAAGAAATAAGTAGATTCTGATATTTTTCTTTGAGAGGGAAAGGAAGGAAAGGTGGGACCATTATGTTTTATTCATGTATTGATTTTGAGATGTAGAGATGCAGAATAAACAATTCAACATTATATAGGGAGCCTGGAAGAGGAAACAGGTTACTGGTGTCACAGTTAAAGATAGTCATTTAAGCAATAAAAATAATGGGGTTCATCAGGGATAGTAAAATATATACACACGGGTTCATAAATGGCTGGTTCTGGCTTATTGTTTTTCTGGAAAGGATTTCCAGGTCATCCTGAAATATGTCTAGCATTATGCCCCTTGGAAGCCAGGCAAACTTGGGGTTTAGAGAGTTAGGACACCATCTACCCCAACACTTTTATCCCTGCACCCCTCAATAAAAAACTAGTATTTAGATGTGGGACCCTTCAGCAGAGAAAATCAATTGAAATAGAACAATCAAAGAAGTATATCAAGTTGGCCAAAAATAGAGATTGATCAGTTGTATAACCTAAGAAATCTGATTAAATTTTATACTACCATGTGAGTACTACGTGTGGTAGAAGCTCTATCATTTATGCACCTAGAAGTCAGACTGTAGCATTTCAAAAAGTTGGAAAAATATGACCATTAAGAATTACTTTTTTCTTTCGACAAGCCCATTATAAGTAAATGAGAGGACTGAGATAAGAGGTATATTTCTAGTGAAAAGAGAAAGCAGAATGGAAGTGGAAGGAAAAGAAGAAAATAAAGAGAAATTGGTTTACAATATATAAAGAAGAGAATTTAATTGTGGAACAAAATTCCTGGAAAGAATGAAGATGTGAAATTACCCACTGGAGGGAAAAATGGGATCTTAGGTTAACATGCAGATTAAAGCAGAACTAGAGAAAATTCCCATGTAGAAGATCTGATTTCCTTTATAAACACAGGCATATGTGCTTAGAATGAGTAGAAAATGATGACTCTAAGGCAGAATAGTGGAGGCTTGAAATAGTGATTTCAAGAAAAGAAAGAGACTGCTTATTATGGACTCATTACCTTCTCAAGAAGCTAACTTTGAAATCATAAATTTATCATGGTGTAAAATATAGTGTGCATACTAGGAATGCCACCAGCATTTATCTGCTTTACATGGAATTAAATGTTGCTATGAAAATCCATTGCACAATCTTTCCTTTACTTGAGATTTACTTTAATTTTTAATGTAAGAATGGATGAGGAATTGTATCTGGCATATTTTAAAATCTATTGAATTAATCATAATTTCCTTTAACTTAGATTTGTTCATTTTATTAACTAACATGTTTCCTAAATTTAAGCCATTTTGTTTTCTGAAAATGAGCTTCACTTAAATCAAAACTAGAAGAAAGGAGGAGGAGCAGGGGAAAAAAAGAATTAAAGAGGAACATAAGGGTAAGAGTTGTGTGTGCGTAGTTTCATTTGATATTCATTGTATATGATTTTTGCTACTATTTTCAAATTCAAGAGGCCCCTGATGGCCATCAAGTTGTAAGAAGATTGTCTAGAGCTTTTCAGCATGTGTGTGTATTTAATCCCTCTCTTACATATTATGCCATAAATTATGTCATAAAATCCTTCACTGACATATTATGCAGTTATGCAATATAGCTCACATTGATTTTTTTGGCACTGGGTGAAAAAAAAAAGTCCCTCCTTAGCATTTCTGGGCCAAAGAGCAGCCAGATCCAGTCAAGTCACAATGTTTAGAGCTTGGCCTTTGACAAAGATGATAAAGGTGCAGTTCTTTAGTGAGACTGATAGATGCCAGCAATCCCTTGGATAATTCAGCCCCCAAATCTAACTATTTTTCTCAGTTAAACAACATTCTGAGTCACATTTGTCTGAGTAAGTTACTGATTTTTTTACTGTACTCCACAGGGTGGCATATAGAAGGATATTGTTTCTAGCATACCCTGGTTTTAGTCTCAATGACAGGAAAATGTTTGGGAAATGATTTAAATCTGGCATATGCAACTGTGCTAAAACATAAAATATTTCTCTTATTTGAAATATGTATATAAACTACAATATCAAAATATTATTTTATTATGTTTTATGTTTTTTTATTTCTTTACATTGGCTTTTTTCTTAATAGTATATGTTCTGGAAGTAATCTTCTATAGTTCATATGTGCAAAAAATAATTAGAAGTTTTCTGAGTTGAAGATAGATTAGGAAGAATCTGATACTACAGTTAAGTACCCAGATTTTTTGACAAACCCTGTGGCTTATTTCAGATTTTAATGTTTGAGTACAGATTACTCAGAAAAAATGATGTCTTATAAAAAAATCAAGTTTTATTTTATTTTCCTTATATTTCAGTCTAATGATTGATTTGATGTTTAAAAGGTTTTATTTACTTTAGTTTTTTAAGTATTGTATTTTTTCCATTACCATTTAGTCCCCTTATACCACCCCTCATCTCCAATCACCACACTATTGTCCATGTCCATGGGTCCCTTCTCCTTTTTGCTCAAACTTTCTACCCCATCCACCGCCCCCACCATAGCTAGCATCCTGTTATCTATGAATCCATCTCTATTTTGTTTGTTAGTTCAGTTCCTTCATTAGATTTCAAATGAGTGAAATCATATGGTATTTGTCTTTCTCTGACTGGCTTATTCCACTTGGCATAATGTTCTCCAGGTCCAACCATGCTGTCACTATGGGTAAAATTTTCTTCTTTTTTATAGGTGAGTAGTATTCTATCATGTAAATGTGCCATCATTGTTTCATCCACTCATCTACTGATGGGCACTTGGGATGATTCCATATCTTGGTGATTGTAAGTAATGCTGCAATGGAAATAGGGGTGCTTGTGTTCTTTCAAATTGGTGTTTTAGGTTCCTTCGGATACATTCCCAGAAGTGGGACTACTGGGTCAAAAGGCAGATTCATTTTTAATGTTTTGAGGTAACTCCATACTGCTTTCCACAGCAGTTCCACTTGAAAACTCCTTTCTTTTTGACAAATCTTATAAGAAATAAGGAAGAGAGGTGCCAAAGACAAGTGTTTCTGCATTCAAAGAAATCTTGGATTTTCATGAATTAAAAAAACTTGATTTGAAATGTCCTTTTTATTATATTTTTAACTATGTGAAAATTTTTCACTTCTTAAAATAATTGACTCTATTTATGCACATGGAGTCTACACTATAACTGCAGCTACTTTGAGAAAAAATCTATGCTTATGTTTTTATTTTCCTAAAATTAATCTAGCACATTTCAAATACATCAATGAAAGTGCTTTCTTGTTCCAGAGCTTCATGTATGCACTTTTGTTTGCAGATCAATGTCTAAATGTCCTGGCTTATTTCACTCGAAATACAGTGTAGCTCTTACGGACATGAACTGCTTCTGAATAAACTAGAAATGAATCTCACTGGCTGTAGGTCATAGCAATAGAAGATAGAAGTTATTGTATATATATTTACCCGTAAACTTTTGTCTTCTTTAATCTTGGCCTTTAATAAATGTTTGAAAATGACAACCGCATCAACTATTTGATCACTATATTTCAAACAACATGATAGATAATAGTAAAATAAAAAATAATTAAAATGACAATTTTGATTTTTTGTTCTTTTTTTAGTCTGATATTACTATAGCTACCACCATCTTCAATCTGCATACAATCTTGCTTTCAATCTATGTCTTTGTAGTTAAAAGTTTTTAATAGTACCTAGCACATTGAAGGCTTGAGGTTCTTTTAATTAATTCTGGCAATCTACATTTTTAAAATTTTGATGTTATTATAATAAACACACAAAATAAGATCTACATGCTAAACAAAACGTTAAATGTACTTGAATACAGATGCAATGTTGTACAGATATGTAGAACTTATTCATTATGCTTAAATAACACCTGGTTAATAACATCCAAATTCTTCATCCCCTCAGCTCCTGGCAACCACCATTGCACTCTTTGATACTATGAATTTGACAACTTTAGAAACTACATAGAAGTGGAATCATAAATATTTATCTTTCCATGACTGAAATATGTTACTAAATAGTATCATTGTGGCTCATATATGCTGCTGCATATTGGAGAATTTCCTTGTTTTCAAAGCAGAATAGTATTCCATTGTATGTACATACCACACTTTATTTGTCAATTCATCTGTAAATGGACATTTTTATTCTTTCCATATTTTGGCTATTGTGAATAGTGTTGAAATAAACATGTGAATGCTAAGATTCTTATTTTGATTCTTTTGGATAAATACCCAGAAGTGGATGGTTGGGTCATATAGTAGTTACATATTTAACTTTTTGAAGAAATCTCATACTGCTTATCACAATAGCTCCACCATTTTGTCTTCCTGTGAACTATGTGTGAGTTTACAATTTGTCCACATTCTTGCCTCGTCTTCTTTCTTAAAATAATAATAGTCTTGACAAATGTGAGATAATAATCTCATCCTTGCATCCCAAGGATAAATTTAATTTAATCATGGTTAATGACCCTAGTAATATTGTGTTAAATTCAGTTTGCTAATAATTTGTTGAGAATTTTTGCATCTATAGTCATCAAGGATATCAATCTGTAGTTTTTCTTTGTTTTTTTTTTTTTTTTGTAGTGTTCTTACCTGGTTTTGATATTAGAATAATGCTGGTCTCATAAAATAGTTTTGAACTATTTCCTCCTCTTGCACATTTATGAGAAGAGTTAAGAAGAATAGTTTTCCTTAAATGTTTGGCAGAATTCACCAGTAAAACCATCTGGTCCTGTGGTAATCTTTGCTGAGAGGTTTTTGATTACTGGCTTAGTCTAGTAGTCTGTATTAAATTTCTATATACTAACAACAAGCAATAAAAACATTTAAGAAAGCAATCCCATTTATAGGTACATGAAGAATAATAAAATATTTAGGAATAAACTTAACCAAGAAAATAAAGTCTCCATGCAATGAAAACCATGAGATTTTGATGAAAGAAAGTGAAGAAGGCACAAATAGAAAAATATCTTATGTTCACAGATCAGTAAAATTAAGATTGGTAAGATGTCCATACTATCCAAATGAATCTACAGATTCAATGCAATTTCTATCAAAATACTAATGTCAATCTTAACAGAAGCCCCTGAATAGCCTATACAATTTTGAGAAAGAATAACATAAGCCAAAGAAAGACAATTTGTATGACTTCACTCATGTGTGGAATCTAATGAACAAAATGAGCTAACAAGAAAAATAGCAACAGACTCATAGATAGAAAGTAGGCTGGCAGCTGTGGGATGTATGGGTAGAGGGACATGGATGAATTGTGCAAAGAATAAAAAAGGAGAAAATACTCATGGACAGGGACAAGAATGTGTTATTAATCATGGGAAAAGCGGGTACTGGGGGAGAAGGAGGAGGGTATGGGGTGATAAATGGTGATAAATGGGGGCATCATTAGAAGCGGTGAACACAAAATAAAGAATAAATAAATAAATAAAATTATAATTAAATTGATAAAACCAAAAGAAAACAAAAAGACAAAGATGAAAGCATCACACTTCTGATTTCAAACTGTACTACAATACTACAGTAATCAAAGTAGTATGACATTGGCAAAAAATAAACACATACAGCAATGTAACACAATAGAGGGTCCAGAAATAAACCTTTGCATGTAAGTTCAGCTAATATTTGATAAGGGAGCTAAAAATGACAATGAAGAAAAGATAAACTCTGCAATAAATGTTGCTGGGAAATATAGATAACCACATATAGAAAAAATAAAATTGAACCCTCATATTTTACCCCTCTTACAAAAATTGACTCAAAATGAATTAAGTACTTTAAACATAAAGATCTGAAACTGTAAAACTCCTAGAAAAAAATATAGGAAAAAAGCTCCATGGCATTGTTCTTGGTAACAATTTATTTTTGGATTTGACACTAAAAGCACAAGCAAGAAAATAAAACATAAACAAATAGCAATGAATCAATTTAAAAAAATACTTTTGCACAGACAAAAAATCAACCAAAATATAAAGTAAAGGGGAGAAATATTTGTGAATCATATATATGAGTGGCTAACATCTAAAATATATAAAGAACACATGCAACTCATAACTCCCCTCCCAAAATCCAATTAAAAATGGGCAGAGAAATTAGGCTTTTTCCAAAGCAAACCTACAGATGACCCACAAGTACAATAAACAATATTCAATGTCATTAATCATCAGAGAAGTACAGATCAAAATAACATTCTAGCTTATTAGAATCATTATCATCAAAATGACAAAAGATAACAAATGTTGGAGAGAATGTGGAGAAAAGGGAACCATTGTGCACCATTAGTAGGAACATAAATTGGTTTAACTATGATGGAAAACAGTATAGATGTTCCTCGAAGATTAAAAAAAAACAATTACCATATGATCCATAATTACATTTCTGGGTATATATTCAAAGAAAATAAAAACAGGATATCAAAAATATTTGTCAACTCATGTTTATTATGGCATTGTGCACAATAGCCAAACATATGAAAACAACCTGTTTCTGTCAATGGTCAATGGGTAAATGTATAAAATGGGAGTGATACATGATACACGCACATGAACATAAAAGGATATTATTCATCTGTGAGAAAGGGAAATACTGCTATTTGTGACAACACAGAAAGACCTTGAAGGCATTATGTTAAGTGAAGTAAGTCAGACAGACTTATTTTTATGTGAAATTGGAAAAAAAACCGAATCCACGAAAACAGAGAGTAGAATAATATGTAGTGCAGGATGGAAGAATTGGGAAGATGCTGTTCAAATGGTACACATTTGTAGATAGAAGATAAATTCTGAGGATCCAAAATGCATCATTGTAATTATAGTTAACAATACTATATAATACACTTGAAAGTTGCTAAGAGACTAGATCTTAAATTTTCTCACCACAAAAGGAAGTAATGAATATATAATATGATGGAAGTGGTAGCTAACACTAAGGTGATAATCATATTATAATATGTAAGTGAATCAAATCAACACAGCATACATCTTAATTTTATGCAATGTTATATGCCAATTATAAATAATAAAAAGTGAAAAAATCAGATAGATTCTTTAGCTTAACTGGAAAGATCTTTTATCTTAGGCAACCTCCCAAGTAAAGAGATAATAGCAGCACTTAATTTATAAGTACATTGTGAAGATTACATCAGGTAAAACACATGCAGAACACAGAACAGCTTTGCATTAACTAAAGACCAAAGGCCGTAGTCTGTAACTATTATTATTGGGTGTGGTGTGGTGCATACTGTGATCTATTCTTTAGAATGCTAAGAATTGGGTAAAGGATAAATTAGAGTATGTTACAAATTGGAGGCAGTTAATATTGAAATAGTGTGATAATTTAGTCAAGTGATGAAGTGAGTATGGCTAAGAAAGTTCTATTGAAAATGGAAAAGAAGATGTATAAAAATCTCAATGACTATTAAATATAGTGCACCAGGAAAGTAAAGATGGCTCCAAGGTAGTTAAGTTTTGTATCTGAATATAGAATGATTCAGTGAAAAGATAGGTAATGAAGAATTGAAAAAAGCAGGTATGGTATTCCAATTCAGATGTTTAAGTACATTTTGAATAGTTATTAGTGTCTATTAGTATCTAGCAAGTAATTGTGGGAAATGACATCAGAAGAAACATTAGGGTTATGTACCCTTTGGAAATGATTAAATATTTTGCTAAATTATTCTACTTGTCTTCAAATTCCATGGTATTAAATATTGTCAGTGTATCTACAGGCTTTCCATTAAGCATATATGTCATTCCATGAAACTCAGAAACTAGCATTCAGGGAGAATGAGCAAGGGAAAGATAATTTTTGGAAATGTTCCAAGAAATAGTCATCAAGGCATACAGAATTAAAAATAAACATCCAGGTTTAAAGGAGAGAGTGATTCAGAGAAGAAACATGAGGAAAACATTCAGACCTATATAGGCTAGAAATACTATGCTGAAGAATGTAATACAAACAATATCTTGTATTTAAATACTTTAAAGTCAGTGATAAATACTTATAAGTATTTAAATACTTATACAGTCAGTGATAAAATTATTTCATTGCAATAATGGTCAAATAAATAATGCAGGATATTGAACTGATCCTTGCTCATAATTTCTCTATAGTATTGTTGTAGTTAATATGATTAAGATTATGTTTATACATATGAAATTATTTTGATTCACTTCTACCAACATAACAATATAAGAATAATAATCTGGCTACACTGAATTAGAACATGGTAAGAAATAATTCTAGTTATAGGCCATAGCATCTCATAAATAAACAAATAAATAATCAGTTTGATATGAAACTATGTAATATTGAAACATACACATATACAAACACACATACACATGTTCATTCACAATGATAGAAAGTTCAGCCAAAATATTTCACTAATAATTGAATTATTTTGATGATAATTTTCCCAGTTCATGTTATCTATTTGGAGCATAATATATATTTTTTCTAAATAATAACTAATTAATGGAAACAAATTTGTCCTAAATTTTAAACAGATAAGTCAAATATGTTTTTCAGTAATAATAGAATATTGTTATGATGTAATTAATATTTTTGAAGACAAAATTCAGATACTCCTCTGTCTTTGTTAACATTATTTTCATTTTCTAAAGCTTACTATGCATTGTTCATGTGGGAAATTAAAGTGAATTACACAAATGGACTTTTTATCAACAGCCAAAAATTAGGATTTATAATTTACAATGTGATAGCTGTTCTCAGCCCATAATCCATTTACTTTAAAGAGTCAAAGAAGAGACTCTATTTAAACTTCTTTTTTTATAGTTTTACAAATATTTAGGAAGACAACCATTTTTCAAAAAAAGAAGATAACCATTTTCTATCTAAAAATCACAAAAAGAACATCAATAATTAATGAGTCTAGTTCGCCATGAGAGGTTGGTATTAGTGGGATAGAATGAATTAAATACTTAGCAGAATGTTTTATTATTGTTAAAGTACAGTTTTTTCCATCCCCCCACACTGCCCCCCACCTCAAGTCATCCCAACCTCCCACCCTCCACCATATCCCCCTTTGGTTTTGTCCATGTGTCCTTTACAGATGTTCCAGAAAACCCTTCCCCCTTTTCCCCATTATTCCCTCCCACCTCCCCTCTGGTTTCTGAGAGTTTGTTCTAAATTTCACTGTCTCTGGTTATATTTTGCCTGCTGTTTTGTTTTGTTGATTAGATTCCACTTATAGGTGAGATCATATGGTATTTGTCCCTCACCACCTGGCTTATTTCACTGCCCAGCTTATTTCACTTAGCATAGTGCTCTCCAGGTCCATCCATGCTGTCATAAATGGTAGGAGCTCTTTCTTTCATCCTACTGCATAGAATTCCATCATGTAAATGCACCATGGTTCGTTTACTGATGGGCACTTAGGTTTCTTCCAGCACTTGGCTATTGTCAATTTTGCTGCTATGAACATTGGGATGCATAGGTTCTCCTGGATTGGTGTTTCAGGGTTCTTAGGGTATAATCCAAGTAGTGGAATTGCCAGGTCAAAAGGCAGTTCCATTTTTATTTTTCTGAGGAAATTCCATACTGTTTTCCATAGAGGTTGCACCAGTCTGCATTCCCACCAACAGTGAACTAGGGTCCCCTTTTCTCCACAACCTCTCCAACACTTGTTGTTTGTTGCTTTGTTTATGATGGCCATTCTGACTAGTGTGAAGTGGTATCTCATTGTGGTTTTAATTTGCATCTCTCTGATAGCTATCAATACTGAGCATCTTTTCATGTGTCTCTGGATCCCCTGTATATCCTCCTTGGTGAAATGTCTGTTCAAGTCCTTTGCCCATTTGTTAATTGGGTTGCTTGTCTTCTTATGGTAGAGTTGTGTAAGTTCTTTATACATTTTGGAGATTAAACCTTTGTCTGAGGTATCATTGGAAAATATGTTTTCCCATACAGTTAGTTCTCTTTTTATTTTAATACAGTTTTCTTTAGCCATGCAGAAGCTTTTTATTTTGATGAAATCCCATTTGTTTATCCTTTCCTTTATATCCATTGCTTTAGGGTAAATATCAGTAAAAATGTTGCTGTGTAAAATATCTGAGATTTTCCTGCCTATGTTCTCCTCTAGGACTTTAACGGTGTCATGGCTTATATTTAAATCTTTTATCCACCTTAAATTTATTTTTGTGTATGGTGTAAGTTGATGCTCAAATTTCATTATTTTGCATGTAGCTGTCCACTTATCCCAACACCATTTGTTGAAGAGGCTGTTTTTACTCCTTCTTATGTTGCTGCCCCTTTTATCAAATATTAATTGACTGTAGAGACTTGGGTTGATTTCTGGGCTCTCTGTTCTGTTCCACTGGTCCATGTGCCTGTTTTGATGCCAGTACCAGGTTGTTTTGATTACTGTGGCCTTGTAATACAGTTTGGTATCAGGTATTGTGATCCCTCCTACTTTACTCTTCATTCTCAAAATTTCTGCAGCTATTTGGGGTCATTTATGGTCCCATATAAATTTTTGAATTGTTCGTTCTATGTCTGTGAAATATGCCATTGGTACTTTAACAGGTATTGCATTGAATTTGTAAATTGCTTTGGGTAGTAGGGACATTTTGATGATGTTGATTCTTCTAATACATGAACACGGTATATGTTTCCATTTGCTTATATCTTCCTTGATTTCTTTCTTTAGCATTGTGTAGTTTTCTGCATACAGGTCTTTTACCTCCTTGGTTAGGTTTATGCCTAGGTATTTTATTTTTCTGTTTGCTATAATGAATGGGATTTTTTTTCTTGATTTCTGCTTCTGCTGTTTCACTGTTGGTATACAAAAATGCATTTGAACTCTGGATATTGACTTTGTATCCAGCTGTTTGGACAAATTCATTTATTAGATCCAGAGATTTTTGGCTGAGTCTATAGAATTTTCTATGTTCACTATCACATCATCTGCAAACAATGATAGTTTTGTTTCCTCCTTTCCAATTTGGATGCCTTTTATTTCCTTTTCTTGTCTAATGGCTGTAGCTAAGATTTCTACTACTATATCGAATAGAAGTGGTGAAAGTGGACAACCTTGTCTTGTGCCTGATCTTAGTGGAAAAGATTTTAGTTTTTGCCCATTGAGTATAATGTTGGTTGTAGGCCTGTCATACATTGCCTTTATTATGTTGAGGAATGCTTCTCTATTCCCTCTTTGATGAGTGTTTTTATCATAAATGGGTGTTGTACCATATCAGATGCTTTTCCCACATCTATTGATATGATCATGTGATTTTTGTCTTTGCTTTTGTTTATGTGATGTGTTACATTTACTGATTTGCGAATGTTGAACCATCCTTGCATCCCAGGGATTAATCCTAGTTGGTCATGGTGTATAATCTTTTTAATGTATTGTTGGATGCAGATTGCCAGTATTTTGTTGAGGATTTTATCATCTATGTTCATCAGCAATATTGGCATGAAATTTTCTTTCTTTGATGTGTCTTTATCTTGTTTTGGGATTAGGATGATGCTGGCTTCATAAAAAGAGTTTTGGAATCTTCCATCATTTTGGATTTTTTTGAATAGTCTGTGAAGGATAGGTCTTAGATAGGTCTTAGCTCCTCCTTAAATACTTTGTAGAATTCTCCTGTGAAACCATCTGGTCCAGGGCTTTTGTGTGTTGGGAGTTTTTTGATTACAGCTTCTATTTCATCTGCTGTTATTGGTCTGTCAGGCTTTCTGCTTCTTCTTTATTGAGTTTTGGAAGATTATATTTTTCTAGAAACTTGTCCATTTCACCTAGGTTTTCAAATTTCTTGGCATACAGTTCTTCATAGTAATTTCTTATAGTCCTTTGTATTTCTGTGTTGTCAGCTGTATTCTCTCCTTTTTCATTTCTGATTGTGTTTAGGTCTTCTCTTTTTTTTCTTGATGAGCCTGCTTAAAGGCTTATCAATTTTGTTTACCTTTTCAAAGAACCAGCTCCTGAATTCATTGATCCTTAGAATTGTGCTTTTAGTCTCTATGTCATTTAATTCTGCTCTGATCTTAGTTATTTCCTTCCTTCTACTTGCTCTGGGCTGTCTTTGTTGTTGTTCCTTGAGTTCTTCTAGGTGTAGGGTTAGATTGTTTGTTTGAAATATTTCTATCTTTTTTAGGTAGGCCTGTATTGCTATCAACTTCCCTCTGAAGACTGCCTTTGCTGTGTCTCATAAGTTTTGGGTTGTTGTGAGTTCATTTTCATTTGTTTCCAGAAACTTTTTGATGTCTTCCCTAATTTCATTCTTTACCCATTCATTGTTTAATAGCATGCTTTTCAAACTCCATCATTTTGAATGTTTTGGGTTTTTCCCCTTGAGATTGGTTTCTAGTTTCAGTCCCTTGTGGTCAGAGAAAATGCTTGGTATGATTTCAATTTTCTTGAATTTGTTGAGGCTTGTTTTGTGTCCTATCATGTGGTCTATCTTTGAAAATGTTCCATGTGCGTATGAAAAAAAATGTGTATTTAGTTTCCTTGGGATGAGAGGCTCTATATATATCAGTTAAGTCCATTTCATCTAGAGTGTTGTTCAATGCCACAATATCTTTATTGATATTTTGTTTAGAAGATCTGTCCGTTTTTGGCAGTGGGTTGTTAAAATCCCCTACTATAATTGTGTTTCTGTCAATATCTTTCTTGAAGTCCTCTAAGATTTTCTTGATGTATTTAGGTGCTCCTATGTTGAGTACATATATATTTACAATGTTTATGTCTTCCTGGTGGATTCTTCCCTTGAGTATTATGAAGTGACTTTCTGGGTCTCTCTTTATGGCTCTTCTTTTGAAATCTATTTTGTCTGATATGAGTATTACTACCCCGGCTTTTTTTTTTTTTTACTGTCCATTTGCTTGGAAAATTTGTTTCCAGCCCTTCAGGTTGAGTCTGTGTAGGTCTTTTGTCCTGCGGTTAGTCTCTTGTGGGCAGCATATGTGTGGGGCATGCTTTCTTATCCATTCAGCTATTCTATGTCTTTTGATTGGAGTATTTAATTCATTTACATTTAAGGTTATTATTGATAGGTACTGATTCATTGCCATTTTTGTACCTATCTCTCTCTCCCCTCTCTCTCTCTCTCTCTCTCTTGTCTTTGCCTTCCTTTCCTTAAAGCAGTCCCTTTAGTATCTCTTGCAGAACTGGTTTGGAAGAGGTATATTCTTTTAGACTTCTTTTGTCTGGGAAGCTCCTTATTTGGCCTTCTATCTTGATTGAAAACCTTGCTGGGTAAAGTAGTCTTGGTTGCAGGCCTTTGGTTCTCATTACTTGTAATATTTCTCATCATTCCCTTCTGGCTTGATGTGTTTACGTTGAGAAGTCAGCTGCTAACCTAATCGGGGCTCCCTTGTATGTTACTTCCTTTTTCTCCCTTGCTGCCTTTAAGATTTTCTCTTTGTCTTGGAATTTTGCCATTTTAATGACAATGTGTCTTGAAGTAGGTCTCTTTGTGTTCCTCTTGATTGGGACTCTCTGTGTTGCCTGGATTTGTGTGACTTTTTCTGTCATCAAATTAGGGAAGTTTCCCATCATTACTTTTTCAAATAGGTTTTCTACCCTTGCTCTTCTTCTTCTCCCTCTGGTATCCCTATTATACAGATAGTATTATGTTTCATATTGTCTTGCATTTCTCTTAATCCCTCTTTATTCTTTCTGAGCCTCTTTTCCTTTTCTTGTTCTTTTTGTGTGCTTTTTCTACTTTGTCCTCCAACTCGCTCCTCCAATCTTCTGCTTCATATATTCTGTTTTTTTATTTTTATTCCTTCTACTGTGTTCTTCAGGTCAGAAATTGTGTTCTTCATTTCCTCTTGGCCCTTGATAGTTTCTATTTCCTTTTTCATGTTGATATAGTTTGCAGTGAGTTCATCGTAGCTTCCCTGTAGTTTCTGGTAGCTCATTGAGAACTCATGGAACTTCCTGACAACAATTGCTTTGAACTCAATACCTAAGAGTTGAGATGTCTCCATTTCATTTAGCATTCTTTCTGGGGCTTCCTCCTTTTCTTTCATTTGGGGATTATTTCTTCATCTTCCTATTGATTGTTATACTCTTCTTGTCATCCTCAGCTTCTTAAATTGATCTGTTCTGGCTCCCTGGGTTTATTGTGTGATATTCTGTGATAGAATCCCTGTGAGATTTAGTGGTGCAGTCTCCTTTGGGTATCCTGATGTTCACAGCTTCCACTGTTTCAGCTTTTGGGATGCTCCCTTTTTGGGTTCAACTCTGTTTTTTTCACAGTTCCAGGTTTTTCTGTTTGTTTGTTTGTTTGTTTTTTGCTTTCACCTAGGATCATGGGTGTGAGCTCTGAATCTTCCACAAAGCCCCCTTGTCTGGTCACAGAGCCACCAGTTGCAGAGCTGCCTCCAGATCTGGTCCCAGGGCTACCTCCAGTTGCTAGGCCGCCTCCAGTCACTGGACCTCCCCCTGTCACAGGGCCTCCCCTGATTGCAGGGCCTCCCCCGGTTGCTCGGCTGCCTCCAGTTGCAGGGTCTCCCCTGATCGCAGAGCCATCCCCTGCCCCAGTCCCAGTGCCACCTCGGGTCACAGGGCCTCCTCTGGTCTCAGGGCTGCCTCCAATCTCTCCTCTCATTCTTGATCTGTTGAACTATTAGTACTTTCTCAGTCCAACTGTTTCACACCAACAATATAAATATTTACTTCCATGGAAAGAAGTGTTTATTTTAGAACATCATTGCTAATATAATAGTAGGACAATCATAATTATGAGTATAAGATGAATAATATTTTTCAGTGAATACATTTTGACCAAGAATAAAATAAATAATTTTGATATTATTTATTTTCTGTTATCTTTTCTATATAGAAGAGTAAATGCTTAATATAGAGTAATAAACATAACATGATCTAGCTATTTTAATATGATTTACAGTAGTATATTATTATTTAATATCTCTACATATAAGCATGTCATTAGGAACCAATTAGAGAGGAGGTTATAAACAAAACTATGGTAGCAAAATTTAGAAAATATATAGTGTATATTATTATTAGGTTTCTTCAGAAAAAGTTCAGCCATTGTTAATATAAGAAAAATGGTCAACGATATATTGGTGCAGCCTGGCAACTGAAGAGAGTGGATTGAAATATGAATGCATAAACAATAACAACTTCACTGTACTAGGCAGTGGGGGTGGTGGACACCTTTGAATGAGCATGTGCACTGTGTAGTCAATGCATTCAAAATGAGTTAATAGAGTGATGAATCTGCATCAAATTTTGTGTTAAACTTGAACATTCCTTTGTAGAAACTATTCAGATGATTCAGAAGGGTTTTGGGGACCATCCAATAAGTATAGCACAAATAAAATCTGGCACAAATGCTTCAAGGATGGTTGAGAATCTGTTCAATGTGATCCACATTCTGGAAGGTCTTCAACAAGCAGAACATCTGAGAATGGTGGGCATGTGTGGACTACAAGCAACAAAGATTGGTGACTGACAGTGTGAGAACTAGAAGCTGATCTGGAGATTCCAAAAACTACTGTGTCTGGGATTTTGACCTAGAATCTTTACATGAAACTTGTCATAGCTAAATTCATTCCATGGCTTCTTCTACCAGAGCAGAAGGAACATCATGCTGCAGTTTCTAGTGACTTAATTCAAACTGCTACCAATGAACCAGATTTCCTCAAGAAGGTCATAACCAGAAATGAATCATGGGTCTATCAGTATGATCTGGAAGCAAAGGCCTAGCCATCCCAATGGAAGCAATCTGGCTCTCTACACCCAAAGAAGGTATGGCAAAGCCACAGAAGATTAAGACTATGTTAACTGTGTTTTTTTGTTTGTTTGTCTTTTGTTTCTTTGCTTGTTTGGGAAGGTGTTATCTATCATGAGTATGCCTCTCTGGAACAAACAATGAATAAGGAGTACTACATGAATGTTCTTTTTTGGCTGAGAGATGCAATATGTTGAAAACAGCTTCAGATATGGGCAACTGGTGATTGGCAGCTTCATCCCAATGATGTGCCTGCTCATGCATCACTTCTCATGCAGAGTTTTTGGCAAAACATCAAATCACCCAGTTGATTCATTCCCTTATAGCCCAGGTTTGTTGCCCTAGAAATTCTGATTTTCCCAAAACTAAAGTCATCTTTGAAAGGGAAGAGGTTTCAGACTATAGATGAGATTCAGGAAAATACATCAGCATAGCTGATGGCAAGACCAACAAAAGATTTTGCAAATAACAGTAGAAGAAAGGCTGGGAGATCCCAAGATGGAGTCTTGAAAGGGGACTGAGGCATCATTGTTCTATGTACAATGTTTCTTGTATCTTGTATCCTCTTAAAAAAATGGCTATTTTTCATATTACATTGTTGGATACTCTCTGGACTATATATATATATATATATATATAGTATATACACATACACATACACATATACATGTATATATACTTATATGTGTGTATATATTACATTACTTTTGATTATATTTTTATTATAGACTGCAGTACTTTATTAAAGGTTGTTAAGGCTTTAAATAATTCTTAGAATAAGTTTAAAAGAATAAGTGAGACTATAGATAGAATAAACTAGATGCAAAAAGTTTAATTTATTTTGGAAATTTTGCTTTGTTAATACCTAAGACCTGAGTATCAAACTGATCTTGGCTTTGGATCTGTATTCTTGACTGTAGTAAGAGTGAACTTTGAGTCTTTCATCAATGACTAATAGAACATGGGAAGAGATACTTTTAAGAAATATTCAAGAGACAGTTTTATGTGAATGTAGTGGTGTTCAGATCATAAGAAATAAACAATTGAGTAATATATTCAGTGATAATAAAAAGGGTGAAGTAAGGATTACCTTCTAATGTTAAAGGTCCCCATCAGATATAATGCAAAAAGTGATGAATTGGTTACCTAAATACAGTAGAGCTCTGGGCCATACCAACAATTTCAAGAGCCAATAAATGTTTTAGAGATTAGTTTGTAAATAGTAATTTTTGCAATTAAAACATTAAATAAAAATTAAAACATTAAATAAAATCTCATAGTAATGAATATTAAAATATGCTCAATATTCTCACTAAATATTAGATTTAGGGTTTGGATTAGGGTTAGGGTTAGAGAATGAATGAGAAATTGGGAATGAAAAAACAGGATTTGATAAGGTTGTCTATGAAGAGAAGCAGAAAAAATGAGTTGTATTTAAAGGACAATTTGGGGTAAAGCATATTTTTTCGTGTTTTATATTTTGCTTCATTTGTAGGATGTTAGACACAAAGCTGTTTGTAAGTTGTGAGTAATGGTACCTTAGAAATAGAGACTGATAATACAGTACAATAATGTCTTAACTGAAGAGAAAAAGTCCCTGCGAAAAATAAAAAGATGCCTTGGCTGGCCTGGCTCTGTTTGTTGCAGTGCCATCCCATAAACTGAAAGGCTGCTGTTTGGATTCCTGGTTAGAGCACATACCTAGGGTATGAGTTCCAGCCCCAGTCGGGGTGCATGCAGAAGGCAACCAATGAATGTTTCCCTCTCATATCCATGTTTCTCTTTCTTTCTCTCCCTTTCTCTTTCTCTCTCTCGCTCTCCCATCCCACTCCCACCCTCCAGCTTCCTCTCTCTATAACAGCAATTTAAAAAATATATCGTCTGGTGATAATTAAAAAAATTAAAAAGAGGATGACATCCTTGATATCTATATTGAGACTAATTTTTGATGGAAGGGGAAAGAATTTTCCTTCCTGAAACAGGAGACAAGAATAAGAGCAGAAATTATCAGTCTACTGAATTTGCAGAGGGAGAATCTAGATGGCTTCTATTTGTTCAACATAGTGTGGGGGAAAACCTGAAAGTGAAATGGTGAAAAAAAAATTAAAAATGATGAGAAAAAGCAACATGAAGTAATCCATTGAGAAATGTGAGAGTGAGTTTATAGCTTATCAAAGAAGTAAATTGCTGAGTCAGCTAAAGGTTTATCTGATCTTGTAGATCATGAATTGAAACAAATTTGATCTGCCCAGTAGGTCATTTTTTTTCAGCAATGTTTACTTAGTCCCTACTTCCACATCCACTGTGGGAAATGGGAGGAGAGAGGAAAAAGAAATATGAGAGAGCTTCCTTTTTATTTTTTAAAGGGAGTTTATGTCAGACATAGATATGTTAATTTCCTAGGGTTGCCATAGAAAATTACTTAAAACTAAGTAGATTAAAACAAGAGAAATCTTCTTTCACATATTTGGAAGCCAGATGTATAAGGTTAAGGTTTCAGCAGGAGCATATTCTCTCTGAAGTGCCTAGTGAAGTATCTTTCCAGCTTCTGGTGGCCTCCAAAGTTCCTGGTTTTGCAGTAGCTTAACTCCAGTATCTGTCTCTTTTAAATGGCATTCTTCTTTCTGTGTGTGTCTCTAAATCTCCCTCTCCCTTCTCTTACTAAGACACTGGTCATTGGATTCAGGGCCCACCTAACTCCAGGATGATTTCTTCTAGAGATCCTTAACAAATTGTATCTGCAAATACCCTGCTTATAAATGAAGTCATATTCTCACCTGGTGGATGAATTTTGGGGGAACACTGCTTAACACACTCTATAGACTCTTAGCACAGACCAGAAAAACAGGGACCTGAGTGTGTCTGTGGTATTTCACTTTCCAGAATGATTATACTATGTATAAACTTTTAACTTATACCCATATGTTATATCTTATTAATTAATTTTCCTCCCCTCCCTCCAGTATCTGCTAAATCTGAGCCCAAGTTTTTTTCACATTACTTTCACAAGCCGTATGAGTTGAGCTATTCCACAGTTTAATACACTGACCTCATATTGTTACAGAACAACAGAAGGTTCTTTATTGTCCACTGCCTTATGGAAAGATGTCTCTCAAAGCCAGAGATTTGTGAAAAGGAAAGGAAATGTTTATTTAATGCTATACAGAGTTTAAAAAGCAACCTAACGTCTCCATTAACATATGAAATTCCTTTAGGATACCCACAGATGCCCACAGTGCTTCCTCTCTCCCTCTGCCCTAATTCAGGGTACCATAATCCATAATTCAGGAAGAAAAGCACACGTCCTGTATCTAGGCTCTTGACACCTTTCAGTTGTGTTGTCGTCCAGGCAGGATCTCTAATTAATTCAAACCCATATGGCACCTTCTCATGGCCTACTGGCAAGAGTCCTTTCTCCCTTCTTCTGGGCAAAATCTCTCTTGCTCTCAGGCCACGCAGCCAAAGGGAGCACCCCAAAGCCGTGTGGTCTTTCTTCTATCAAAGCTGTGGGGATGGGGTCCCCTCTGTGGCAAAACCTCGTGGCTCTCCCTCTTCACCAAACCTGCAGGGGTCTGCACTCTGGTGAAACCGTGTGGAATCTCTCCCTCTGGCAAAGCTGCAAGAGGGTCTCCACTTGGGCAAAGCCGAGTGGCAATTCTCTGCTAAAGCCATATGGTGATTTTCCCTCGTAGGGCTGTGGGTCCTGCACTCTGGTGAAACCACATGGATCTCTCTCCAATAGCTGCCACACCTGGGTTTAAATCCCCGCACCAATCCTCCTCTGCAGCCCTATTTCTGACTCTTCCTACAATCGGTTACACCTGCCAGCATCCCTGTATATTTCCAAGGTTATTGGGATGCCATCATGAGTCTGGGCAGGTGTGTCCCCATTTTCTGGAGCCAATCTTCTCCAAGCTCCTACACAGGTGCTGTAACTTGGGGTTCCTCCCCCAGTCATGTCTTGGGGGTAGTCCTTTCCATCCCCCTGGCTCAGAGCATGACCATAGCTGTTTAACATATCTATGAAACCAGTTAAAGGTTATAGATATATTAAATGACCATTCTGGAGGTTAGCTGCAAAGCTGTTGCTATGCAAAACAACTCAATGGCCCTGCTCCATTTGTCCCTTCCCCCAACTCATACCTGTGGGGGAGGGGGTGAGGACATCTTATATGTCTTTCTAATATTTCCTGGACACTCTGAGTTTGGGGCCCCATTCCAACTCCCTTTTTGGGGCCCCCCTCTTGGTTGTACCCTATTACAATATTATTCACTTTCAGTCTCCCAAGTTCCGTAAATTTATTAAAGTCTCTTTTTTTAGTCTCATCCCATCCTTCTTCCACTACCCTTTTATTCTTTTATTTAATTCTTTCTTTACTTCTATAATTTAATTGTAGTGTGGTTTCCCAGTAGATACCAATGAAGCATGTATACTTAATATTTAATGTGGATGTAAAATTTCTTCCTGTTTTTAATGATGACTTCTGGTTAATATTTAGCTATAGGAATTGCTTTTTTATTGTGTTGTTTTGCATTTATTTGAGTATTTCCTTGTGATATGTTTCTATGACCTATATTCTAATTTTCTTCCCTTTGATTCATTCATAACTTAATATCTTAATGCTCTTTATTTCCTATTATGAAAGGTAAGAAAATTGATTTACTTAACCTATATGGTATACAAACTCCCCTTTCCCTATATTTATTAATTACTGTTACTATTTTTAGTGCTTTTCATGGTCCTTTTGAAAATTATTATAAAACCAATTTTTGTTTATTAAGTTTATTAATAAACTTAACCAAAACCTCAGGAAGAAAAATGTGAAAATATACACTTACTTGTTTTCTTATCTTTGTTATCTAATTTGTGTTTATTATATTATTGTACTGAATTGTCAATGTCATAATATTTACCTTTTGGTACCATACTATGATTAATCTTGGTTCTATATTTTATAGTTTTAATGGCTACATCATTCATTTATTATGGCTTACAGAGAATTATTTTCAAAATTAGCTGAACCTGCAAATTTTTAAATGCAAGTATAAAGAGGTCATTAGAGAGAAGAAATGAGAGGAAGTTATAACTTAAGGAGTATACTGGGTTTTAGTAGTAAAAGAGGCAGCTCTTCCAGGATAACAGGATTGAAGTAGGAAGGAAATGGGAATGCTGGTGGTTTTGGAGGCTGACAGTGGGAGACTGAGGGAGAGACCATTTGCAACCATATAAAAATAATTGCCATAATGGTACCATTATATGATGAACTGAGGTGTGTGCTTATTTGCTTAGACATTGCAAGTGAATAGACAATATGCAAAATTGAGAATGAGCATTGAGAAATGCTGTGGGCAGCTGAAGAGCAAACTGACAAGAGAAACACTATTATAGAGGTAAGATGTAGGCACTTAATCTGTGACCAGGCTCTTAAATGTGATTCTCTACTGCCTCCTAAAACCAGCATCTGCATTTTTTTTTATGCCAGATTCTTTGTACATATTATTACTGGGTCTCACAAACATTCTATCAGCTTGTATAATTAGTACCATTTTGCACATGAAGAAAAATAATGTGGAAATTGCACTGAGCTCACAATTTGAAAGCCAGCATTACATATTTTGTTATGCAATAAGAAATAATAAGATTCAAATTAGTTTCTTTAAAAAAAACTATTAAATTGGGAAAAAGGTAGCGCTTGCTTCATTACAAATAAAGGTAAAAATATTAACAAAAATAGAAACTAACTTGGGTAAAATCCTCAGAAATAATATTCTTATATTGATTCTCTTGCCATCATAAGACAATATAATTAACATACATTTGTTTCTGTCCATACATAATTACTATCACCGCTAGACCTACTTCTACCACTTGAATATATGCTACCACGTTTTGTTTAATGTGATAATCCAATTGAGTCTTTTTTAATTACCCACAAAAGAAAGGTGAGCCAGAACAATTTTATGCTTCATATGGTGTTCATAACTTGGCATTCTACAATTATGAAAATACCAAAAGCATGGAGTTTGAACAGATGTCTTACTTGTATAGGTCCATAATACATTGGTGATTTTTCATCATAAATTCTGAGGGATCCTGCTTTTCAGTTAGGTGAAAGAAAAGACAGGCCTGACAAATATCCAGGAGAAAAAATAAATCAGTGCAGCTGTGACCCAGGTCAGAATTATTCTTAATATTCACAATTAATTTTTGGAGAGCAGCTTGTATACAACATTACCAGCTGCTCCTTTAACAAATATGTGCACATTTTGGCAACTACAAATTTAGTAATTTGCTCTTCACACAGGTGAGAACCAAAAGGTGACATCTTGTATATCTTTCTTTTTTCTTTCCTAGTTTCCTTTACAGCGTTAATACTTTTTATCACAAGAACTGCAAGTAATTGTAAATTAAGAGTGATGCAAATAACACCTGAGCTATGAATGAGCATCGTTTAATTAGGATGCATATCTTAACTAAAATTTGGCTGCATGGTAAAGATAAATTTCTCAATGACTTTTCTTTGGTTCTAAATTCCTGTAGAGATATTTTCCATTTCATTATAGCTAATCCACTTATATATTTTGATTAAATATAGATATCAGATTAGATTATATTACTTCAGATTCAGACTGGGTTGACTTGAATATATAAAGAAAAACACAATTTGTATGCCTTTTAAAAAAATGGAGATGAATAATTGGGAACAGTGAATGTTATCTTCTACATAAGATGATACTACTCTCTGATACTGAATCCCTTTACAATTTTTTTTATAGGTTCCTGTCCAGAGGCTGAAGAATAAACTACATGGCCTTTTTATATCAATTCCATCTACATATGGACTTCTCATACTACAGATATACCAATTAAGAAAATTTAGTCATTTACTGTTATTTAAAAGCATTCAGAAAAAGGGCAGCATCACAAGTCAATAAAAATAGAAGAGCTTTAGAAAAATACAGAGTTTGTTTTTATTTACAAATAACTGTTATAAGCAATAAGGTGATTTCTTAAAATATCTATTAATTTAGCTTTATTAAATCAAAGTTTAATCTGTAAAAATGAGGGTACATGAATATATTTATATGGTTACAAAAAATATACATTCAAATACTTAGCATCAAATCTATCATGAATTTTTGTGCTAAAAATAGTTATGTTTCTCTAGTTTTTGATGTATTTTTATTTTGTATGGACTTTGTTGGGGTGACAGTGGTTAAAAAATTATACTAGTTTTAGGTGCACGATTCTACAACACATTCTCTGTACACTTACTGTATGTTCAACATACCAAGTAAATCTCCATTCATCTCCATTTACCCCTCTTATACTCTCCTTCCGCTCCCTTCACCCCCACCCTGGGCAATCACCACACTGTTGACCCTATTAAAGAGGTTTCATTTTTTTTCTTTTTTGATCAATCCCTCTACTCCCCAACCCAGCTCCCCAACCCCCAATAGCTGTCAGTCTGTTATCTATCTATTAATCTATCTCTATTTTTCTTCTTAGTTCATTTTGTTCATTAGATTCCACATCTGAGTAAAAACATATGGTACTTGCCTTTCTCTGACTCTTTTCATTTTCATCTTTTTAAATATACTTTTTAATTGAATTTATTGGAGTGACATTGATTAGTAAAATTATATAGGTCTTAGGGGGTACAATTCCATACTATATCATTGGTATATTGTATTGTTTGTTTACTACCCCAGGTTAAGTTTCCTTCCGTGAATCACCACCAGTCATTCCACCTTTACTCACTTCTACCTCCCCCACCTCCTTTTAGCTCTGGTAATCACCACCTGGAGGGTAGCATTAAGCTAAGTGAAATGAGTCAAACAGAAAAAGACAAACACCATGATTTCACTTATATGTGGAATCTATTGAAAAAATATGTTCCTTTTTAAAAAAAATTGAGAAAGTTTAAGAACTAAGTGAGACAGTGGGAATAGGGGAGCACTCAAAGGGTTACACCAAGAACCCAGAGTAAGCAGTCATAACTGAATAATAGTCAACCTTTTATTCTGAGAAAGAATGGAAAGGACAAACTCAAAATTCATATTTTATTTAAAATTAATTATTTCTACTGCTAATATTGCAAAAGATTTACAAAGTTTTTTTATCATTATTGACTTTTGAAAGGGCACACATTTTTGGAAAACTTCTAATTTTTTAAATTTTTATTTTATTGATTATGCTATTACCATTGTCCCATCTCCCTCCCTTCATTCCCCTCCACCATGCATACCCCCTCCCATCTACATTCCCCTCCTTTAGTTCATGTGCATGTGTCATAAGTTCTTTAGCTTCTACATTTCCCATACAATTCTTGTCCTCCCCCCTGTCTATGTTCTACCCATCATCTATGCTACTTATTCTCTGTAACTTTCCCCCTCTCTCCTCCTCCCACTCCCCGGCTTCTAACCCCCCATGTGTCTCCATTTCTGTGGTTCTGTTGCTGTTCTAGCTGTTTGCTTAGTTTGCTTTTGCTTTAGGTATGGTTGTTAATATCTCTGAGTTTGCTGTATTTTTACTGTTCATATTTTTGATCTTCTTTTTCTTAGATAAGTCCCTTTAACATTTCATGTAATAAGGACTTGGTGATGATGGACTCCTTTAACTTGACCTTATCTGAGAATCGCATTATCTGCCCTTCCATTCTAAATGGGAGGTTTGCTGGATAGAGTAATCTTGGATGTAGGCACTTGACTTTTATGACTTAGAATACTTCTTTTTTGCCCCTTCTTGCCTGTAAAGTTTCTTTTGAGAAATCACTTGATAGTCTTATGGGAACTCCTTTGTCGGTAACTGTCTTCTTTTATCTTGCTGCTTCTAAGATTCTCTCCTTATTTTTAATCTTGGGTAATGTAATTATGATGTGCTTGGGTGTGTTCCTCCTTGGGTCCACCTTCTTTGGGACTCTCTGAGCTTCCTGGACCTCTTGGAAGTGTATTTCCTTTGCCAGATTGGGGAAGTTCTCCTTCATTATTTGATCAAATAAGTTTTCAATTTGTTGCTCTTCTTCTTCTCCTTATGGCACCCCTATAATTTGGATGTTGGAATGACTAAAAATGTCCTGGTGGTTCCTAAGTCTCTCCTCATTTTTTTTTGAATTCTTGTTTCTTCATTCTTTTCTGTTTGGTTGTTTCTTTCTTCCTTCTGTTCCACTCCATTGATTTGAGTCCTAGTTTTTCTCCCATCACTATTGGTTTGTTCTGCATTTTCCTTCTTTTCACTTATTGTAGCCTTCATTTGTTCATCTAATTTGTGATCAAAATCAACCAGTTCTGTGAGCATCCTGATCACTAGTGCTTTGAACTGTGCATCTGATGCATTGGCTCTCTCTTAGTCCTTAAATGAATTGGCTCTGAGGCTTTTATCTGTTCTCCCATTTGAGCCTTTTTTTTTTTTTTTTTTTTTTTTTTTTTTTTTTTTTTTTTTTTTTTTTTTTTTTAGTTTGGTCTTGGCTGTTTAGTTGTGTGGGGTGAAGCCTTAGGTGTTCCCCAGGGTGGGTCAACCCTCATGGCTTGGTAGGGATGCTGTATGTGGGGGCGGGGACAGAGAGGGAATAATGGCTCTTGTTCTGCTCTCTCTCAGATTCCAGTCCTTTCCCCATCTTCCCCTTTGCCTGGATTATTGGCGTGCAAATGTGGGACGGTCTGGTCAACCAGTCACCTAGCATGGCCTCACTGCGTCTGTCCATTGCTACCCCATGCCCAGGGTCCGCTAGCTGCTGCCTGTACACCTGGGATTTTCCAGTCACTGCCTGTGGGCCAGGTCCACCAACATCTGCTTCATCCTGCCGAGACTCCATCCCTCTTACCTGTCTGGATGAATGGTTGTTGGACTTCTAGACAGTCCAATTTTCTATCAGCTCTGGATGTTTTCTTGTTTCTAAATCTTTGTTGTCCTTAATTTTGTTGTGCAAAGAGGCACAGTGTGTCCACCTACACCTCCATCTTGGCTGGAAGTCCCTATTGTTATTATTAATACATACTGTTTGAAATCTTTCTTATCATATAAGATCAGTATGATCATCTTTGTTTCCTTTCCCTAACTTTATTCAAATTGATCGAATCTTCTGTTTTCTATTACACATTTGTATATTTTAATAATAATTATGAACAGATGATGGGGAATCCCCCCAAAAGCAGAATTATCTTCTGGAAGATAGGACCCTTGTAGTACAGGCTTCATCTGCTGGGTAAGTGTTTTAGAAACCCATTTGTACAGTGTACCAACTGGTGTTATTGTGAGAAGCAGTGTTTGACCTCAGTGATTGTTTTTAAAGAATTTTTTGGTGCGCTTGTCCATTTTATGATGGATGATTTATGTACCTGTCCACACAGTGCTGAGTGTTCAGCAGTTTTTGGTCAAAAATGGCATGACCCCCATGCCTCACTCTCCCTATTCAAACAATGATCTTGCCCTGAGCAACTTTTTTTTTTTCTGGCCTAAAAAAAAAACTACCCTCAAAGTGAAATGTTTTGTCAATGCGGAAGAGGTGAAAGAAAAAACATCAGAAGCACTAAAAGGCATTAAATAGACACATTCAAAAGCTGCTTTGAGCAGTGGAAAAAACATCTTGATAGTTGCATTGCATTAAATGCAACTATCTTTGAGGTGACTAAAATTTAGACATGTAAAGATAAGTACACAATTTTTTAAACAAATTTCATTGTTGGGGAAACTTTCTTTTATTTAATTATTATTAGTGAATGCCAGACATATCTCTGAGATCTTTACACATATTAACTCATTTAATGTTCACAGTACCCCTGCAAAGTGTGAGTTTCATCATTACTCCCATTAGACAGATGTGGAACTTGAGGTACAAGATGTTAGAGTAACGTGTCCTAGTTATTTTAGCTCAAAAATAAATGAAAGGAGACTCCCTATAGCACACTCTTAATTATTATTCTTTATTAGCTCTCAATTTAAAACCTTCTTTGTTATGGTAGTGGCTACTGTTCAATTAGCAGAGAAGCCAAACAAAATCATGTTTGAAATTACATTCACTATCATATTGAAACATAAATATTGAGAATTAAGAGTATGAAAAGATACTGAGCATCACTAGCCATCAGAGAGATGCAAATTAAAACTACAATGAGATACCACTTCACACTGGTCAGAATGGCCATCGTAAACAAGTTAACAAACAACAAGTATTGGAGAGGATGGGGAGAAAAGGGAACCGTAGTGCAATGTTGGTGGGAATGCAGACTGCTGCAGCCACTGTGGAAACAGTATAGAATTTCCTCAGAAAACTAAAAATGGAACTGCCTTTTGACCTGGCAGTTCCACTGCTTGGATTATACCCTAAGAACCCTGAAACACCAATCCGTAAGAACCTATGCACCCTGATGTTCATAGCAGCATGATTTACATGACCAAGTGGTGGAAGCAGCCTAGGTGCCCATCAGTGAATGAGTGGATCAAAAAACCATGGTACATTTACACAGTGGAATACTACCCAGCAGAAAGAAAGAAGGAGCTCCTACCCTTCCTGACAGCATGGATGTATGTGGAGAGCATTATGCTAAGTGAAATAAGCCAGGTGATGAAAGATAACTACCACGTAATCTCACCTATAAGTGGAACCTAAAAAAAAAAAAACAAAAACAAAAACAAAAAACCCAGCAAGCACAATATAACCAGAGGCATTGAAATTAAGAACAAACTGACAGTAACCAGAGGGGAGCTGGGAAGGGATGATGGTGGGGGAAAGGGGAAAGGGTTTTCAGGAACATCTATAAAGGACACATGGACAAAAACAAAGGGTCATAGGATAGAGGGTGGGAGGTGGCAATGGCTGGGGTGAGGGAGCTGGTGCAAGAGGGATTGGAGACAGCTGTGCCTGAATAACAATAAAAAAGTTAAAAAATAAAATAATAATAGCACACACACAGACAAAGAGTATGTTTAAAAACGAAATAGAAAAGATCGGATCTTTAAAGCACTTTCTTTTCTCACACTTTCTGCTTTTTATCCTCATCCTCCCCTCAGTCTGATAGTTGTGCTAAAATAATTTGAATTTGGAGAAGTTGGAGAAAGAGACTCAAAGAGAGAAAACTGCTTCTTTGTAATAACCCTAAGGGGGTACCAGGAGAACAATTTAAGCCACTTGCTTTCATCGTGATCTCTTTCCTATACAGGTTAGCTATCTTGAATACTACCACAGTGTTCTGCTTTTTCTCCATCATATTTTCCTTCATGCATTCATATTGGCTAATTAGTGAATAAGTGAAGCAAGTTTGATGCACAATTACACAATTTATTAATGTCACTTATCTAGATTCAGCAGAAAAACTGTTTTATAGATCCCTTTAAAATAAAAAACACATGTTTTGAAATACATATTTATACAAAATTCAAATCCATCTTTTGGTGTCATTTGCATTTTTAAGCTGTCTTTGTGGGACTATCTGTGTTTAAAAAAAAACTGTCTACAGTCATTCCCAAATTACTCTTGTCCCTTCACCATTTATTCATATGTGAATAGGAGTTTTATAACTCGAGTTTGGAGTATGCACAGCCCATACTCAAACACTGTGATATTTTTTGGCAATCTCGCTAAAGTTAGTTGATTTTATTTCAAATGTGCAGAAAATATATTTCTGTTATCACAATCATACAAAGAAACAAATATTTACTTTCTGTTATGTCTTTACACATCAGTTAATATTAATCTGACCTTCACTATTCTTATTTTGGAAGTTTTATTGTGCAAGCCTCTTTTACCTCATATGAAGTTTATTTGTTTCTAAACTATCACTTGAATTAAATACTAATACATTTTATTAGTTTTTTCTTCATTACTCTACTTCAAGGATGTATAGATACATAAATAAAGATACAGAAATATATAAAACTAAATCCAGATGGACTAAAATTAGTTTGGAGTCAATAATACTTTAAGCTTCATAGAAAATGAAGATAAATGAATTTTGGACATGATATAAAAAAGGATTTCATTAGTAAGATGTTAAAGACAAGTTTCATAAATTGAACATATTAAAATTAAAAATACAGTAAAATGTATTATAAAGTGGTAAAACTATTTAAACAGACATGACCAATACATTTGCACAAATCAATAAAAACAGAATAAAAAGCTGGAAAGAAAAATGAATAATAAAAACCTATATTTCAAAGAATAGGAGACACTGCCATTAACATATAAAAAAATATCCAACCTGGACTCACAACACCCAGTTGTGTGTTTTTATTTTTAGCTTATTTTACCCTTCTGCAGTAATGTATAATGCTGTCGCATTCTGCTGTGATTCTCTTCTGGCTTGCAGGACATTCTCAGTCTCATTTGTATGTCAGACTAATTTCTTCACATTACCACATCCTGCCTACCAGTGCAACCATTGTGTTTAACAAAGTTGTCTCACACACGTTTTATATCACAAGCACAATGTGACTCATGCATGATAGGAAATGAAAAGGATTGAAATGAAAAGAACAAAAATGTCCTTGTTCTCCTTGTCTTGCAAGTGTTTATGATCTAGTGAAAGAAGATAGGGGCATAAGAGCTAACTTTTAGCATTAACTTTCTCACCCAATGATTCTACCATAGTAAGGTGATATATGACCTTCTCTGTGAAACCTACCCAAAGCTTGTTTGGCAGCTGTCACAGACAATCCAGGTGCTACAGGCATCAGTATTACTTTGTATTTGCTTTTTGTGCAGAGGGATCACATTTTCATATAGTCTGGGAGAAGAGCAAGCAACTGAACATATCATAAAAATCACATTCTACATTTTTCAATGAATGTAATAAAATATATGACATTTTAATGCAAGTAAAATCAATAGAAGAAACCTCAAAAAAGGAAAAGGCAATGAAACAAGGGGATGGGTAAATTAAGTATATTGGTAAAAGATGCTTGTGAGAAATGAAAGAAATGTTTATCTTGACTTGTGTAGAGAAATTAAGACTCCAAAAGAGGTGTATGGCCTTTGGAATTTATAAACCTTGTTTTAAAATAAATAGAAATTGTGAGAAAAAAGTGAACACAATTTACAATTATGAGCAAATTTAAGGTATAGAATGCAAAAGTAGGTGGTTGTACATATCCATCCCATCTCCTGCCTGAAATTATTGTCAATAATAAGATGAATACTTATATAACATAATCTCAAGGGTGCATTAAGTAGAGAGAGAGGATGAGTCAGACATCATAACGATAGTTTACAAGATTCATCTGGGGATTATTATACTATGTGAAATAAGCCAACCAGAGCAAGACAAATGCCATATGATCTCACTTATATGTGGAATATAATGAATAAAATAAACTGATGAACAAAACAGAAATAGAGTCATGGATACTTGGAACAGCCTGACAGTTGTCAGAGGGGAGTGGGGATGGGGATCTTGATGAAAGAAAGTGAAGGGATTAGTCAAAGAACATACATTATAACCCATAAACCCAAACAACATTTTAGTGATGGACTGAGAGAAGAGAGAGCAGGATCTAGGGGTAGAGGGTATAGGGAAGAATGGGGACATCTACAATAGTGTCATAGAAGAAAAGCTTTAAAAAAAATCTGTCTTTTAATTGTAAGAATATTTATTTGTGGTCCTGCTTTAATTCCTCTTCAGATAAGAGACCTTTTTCTCCCATAATTTATAATGTGGCTATAATATGTGCATAGCCAAAAGAAGTCTCAGAAATTGTCTATTTCTTGTATTTGTTCACATTTTTTGGTAGGAGGTGAACACCATGAATTCACAGCATAAATAAAGGACATTATTTTCACTATTTGCAAATTTTTGTCAACAAGTAATATTCTGAGGGGTGCAGGCGTAGTATTTTTTGGAAAATATTCAAAGAGAAGTCTTCCAAAACCTAATAATTATGTCAGTTAACAAAATTTTAAAATGAGTAACCAGAAATGTGACCTTACTTTCTGATATTAAAGTTTTCAAAGATATAATCAATTTTAATGTAGTTAACAAACATCTATATTACTAAGGTTTACTCTTCCCTAGATACCATGCGACCATTTGTGTGTGTCTGTGGTTGTTCAATGGTTAAGCAGACTATTCCAATCTTGAAACCTGCAGAGCCTAGAATAAGAAAAGGCATGAACAAATGACACAAAGGGGAAAAAAAAACAGTAATGCTAGACAAATACAGAGGGAGGGGGGCAGTTAAATAAGGCTCTAAGAAAGAAGCAAATGCTTCATAGTTGTGGTGATATTTGAGCTGGCTTTTAAAGTTGATTATGACACTGAGTAGCCATTGTAAAAAGATAAAAACATTTCAGACTAATTCCTTCCAACCCATTTCCACTTCCTACAAAAACTTGATTCCAGGTTCTTACCACATTCTTTATTCTTATATTCTTCTTTCTTTAGTGCTGAGTCTTGTTATTGAGCCAAGTTTCAACAAACAGCTTCATGGAATTCACCCTATCTTAAGACCGACACCTAAGTCTTTCCAGGATTTAAATCATCTTTTTTAATTAACTCACTCTTCTACATCAATTATTTCTGTATTTTTTGCTGAGGGTTCATTACCTATCAAAATCAGGAGCTTGGATTTAAATTATGGGTGCAGTTGTCTAAAGATCCTTCTGATGATCAAAACAATTTTCAAGTCACAAATTTCACAGAACCCCCTAAATACCCTAAATACATAGTTTTCTGCATAAATCTTGAGCCACCTTAATTTTGTGCAAGTTTCCCTGAGACACTCTGAGTATCAAATTTTATGTCCTTTCTTGTCCTAAGTCCTATGGCTCATACTACTCTTTCTCATTCTCTCTCCTTCAGTTTTCAATCACCTTACCATGCTACACACATATATTTTTCTTTCTTTTTTGTTTTCTTTTTATTTAATTTTTATTGTATTATTTTCCATCACCATTTAGTTTTTTTATAATTCCCTTCTCTCAGCAGTCACCACCTTGTTGTCCATGTCCATGAGTCCTTTTTCCTTTTTGCTTAGTTATACTCCCCCTAATATTCCTCCCTTTAAATGTCATCCTGTTCTCTATCTGTCCCGATTTTCCTTGTTAGTTCAGTTCATTTAGATTACACATGTGAGTGAAATCATATGGTATTTGTCTTTCTCTGACTGGCTTATTTCACTTAGCACAGTGTTCTCCAGGTCCATCCACACTGTCCCAAAGGGAACATTTTTCTTCTTTTTATGGCTGAGTAGTATTCCATTGTATTTTATTCACTCATCTACTGATGGACAGTGGGGCTGCTTCCATATCTTGGTGATTATAAATAACTCTGCAATGAACCTAGGAGTGTTTATGTTCTTTCAAATCAGTGTCTTGGGTTTTGTCAGATATATTCCCTGAGATGGAATCATTGAATCAAAAGGGAGATGCATTTTAGTTTTTTTGAAATATTTCCATACTGCTTTTCACTGTGGCTGCACCAGTCTGCATTCCCACCAACAGAGCAAAGTGCTCCCCTTTCTCCACATCCTCAGCAGACCTTCTTGTTTGTTGATTTATTGATTATAGCCATTCTGACAGGCCTGAAATATCTCATATCTAAAAGTTTGTGGTTTTAATTTGTATTCCTCTGATGATTAGTGATGTTGAGAATCTTCATATATCTATTGGCCATCTGTATATACACTTTAGAGAAGTGTCTAATCAGAGCCTTTTACCATTCTTTAATTGTCTAATTTTTTGGTGTTGAGTTTAATAAGTTCTTTATAAATTTTGGAAATTAACCCCTTATCAGATGTATTGGTGAATAGTTTCTCCAATTCTGTTTTTTTTTTTTAATTTTGTTGATGATATCCTCTGCTGTGCAAAAAACTTTTAGTACGATGTAGTCTCATTTGTTTATTTTTTCTTTTGTTTCCCTTACCTGGAGATATATATTTGATAAAGTATTGCTACAAGCAATGTCTGAGATTTTGCTGGCTATGTTTTCTTATATGATTTTTATAGTTTAGGATCTCCATTTAAGTTTTTGAACCATTTTAAATGTATTCTTATGTGTGGTGTAAGAAGGTGGCCTGGTTTGATTTTTCTGCATTTGCCTGTCCATTTTTTTCCAACACCATTTACTGAATAAACTGTATTTAGCTATTTGTATATACTTGCTTCTTCTGTCAAATATTAGTTAACTATACAGCTATGGATTTATGTCTGGATGCTCTATTCTGTTCCATTGATCTATGTGTCTGTTTTTATGCCAGTACCAGGCTGCTTTGATTAATATGGCCTTATAGAATATTTTCATTCTAGGTAGTGTGATTCTTCCAACTTTGTTCTTTTTTCTCAGGATACATGTTGCTATGTAGATTCTTTTGTGGTTCCATATACATTTTTGAAATATTTGTCCTAGTTCTGTAAATATGTCATTGGACTCTTGATAGGAATGGCATTGAATCTATAGATTGTTTTGGGTAGTATGCACATTTTAATGATGTTAATTCTTCCTATCCATGAATAGGGTATGCACTTCCCCTTATTTGCATCTTCTTCAATTTCTGACTTCAGTGTCTTACAATTTTCTGAATACAGGTATTTTACATGCTTGGTTTGGTTTATTCCTAAGTATTTTATTCTCTTTGTAGTGATCATGAATAGGATTCCTTTTTTAAAAAAATCCCTTTCTGTAAGTTTATTATTGGCATACAAAATGCAACCTATTTCTGGAAATTAATTTTGTATCCTGCTACTTTGTTGAATTCATCAATCAGTTCTAGTAGTTTTTTGGTAGAGTCTTTGGGGTTCTCTATGTAGAGTATCATGTTATTTACAAATAATGGTAGTTTTATTTCTTGCTTTTCAATTTGGATGACTTTTATTTCTTATTGTTGTCTGATTCCTGTGGCTAGGACTTCCAGTACTATGTTCAATAAGAGAGAAGAAAGTGGACATACTTGTCTTGTTCCCAAACTTAAGGAGAACACTTGTAGTTTTGCCTTTTAAATATAACTCTGGTAGTGGGTTTGTCATATATAGCCTTCTTGATGTTTAGGTATGTTCTCTCTATTCTCACTTTGCTGAGAGTTTTTATCATAAATGGGTGCTGGATTTTATTAAATGCTTTTTCTGCATTTATTGATAGGATCACGTGTTTTTTATCCTTCATTTTATTTATGTGGTGAATAACCTTTATTGATTTGTAAGTGTGTACCAAATTTGTGTTCTTGGAATAAATTCCACTTGAGCATGGTGTATGATCTTTTTGATTCATTGCTGTATGTGGTTTACTAATATTTTATTGAGAATTTTAGCATCTATGTTCATCAGGGGTATTGGCTTATAATTTTCTTTCTTTGTAGTGTCTTTATCTGGTTTTGGAATTAGGATAATGCTGGCATTGTAAATTCAGTTTGGGAGCATTCCATCCTCTTGCATTTTATGAAATAATTTGAGATGAAGATGTGTTAGTTCTTCTTGGAATGTTTGCTAAAATTCAACTGTGATTCCATCCCACCCAGGACATGTGTTTATTGGCAGTATTTTTTTTATCACTGTTCAAGTTCACTAGGTGTAATTTGTCTGTTCAGATTCTCTGATTCTTCGTGTGTATGATTGTATGTTTCTAGGAATTTAGCCATTTTTGTCCAGGTTTTTGGCATACTTTTATTCATAATATTCTCGTATAATCCTATGTATTCCCTTGGTGACAGTTGTTATTTATCTTCTTTAATTTCTAATTTTATGCATTTGGTCCATTTTCTTTTTTTTTCCTTGATGAGTCTGATTAAAAGTTTGTCAGCCTTGTGTATTTTTTCAAGGAATATGCTCTTGGATTCACTGTAATTTGTGTCATTTTTCAAAGTCTATTCCATTAATTTCTGCTCTGATTTTTATTTTCTTCCTTCTACTCTGGATTTTCTTGTTGTTCTTTTCCAAATTCCTTCATGTGTGAAGTTAAATGGTTTATCTGACCTTTTTCTTGTTTTGTTTGTTTGTTTTGAGATAGGCATGTAATGCTATGAATTTCCCTCTTAGTATTGCTTGCCCTGTGTCCCACCTATTTTTGATTGTTGTGTCCTAATGTTCATTTGTTTCAAGGTAATTTTTCATTTCTTCCTTGACCTCATTGTTGAACCATTCATTGTTTAATAACATGTTATTTAGCTTCCATGTCTTTGCATATTTTTCAATGTTCTTATTGTGACTGATTTCTAGTTTCATAGCACTATGTTCAGAGAAGATGCTTGATATTATTTCAGTTTTCTTAAGTTTATTGAGACTTGTTTTGTGCCCTAGCATGTGTTCTATCCCAGAAAATGTTCCATGAGCTCTTGAAAAGTATGTATAGTCTGCTGCTTTGGGGTGAAATGCTCTGAAGATAATAATTAAATCCATTTGACCTAGTGAGTCTTTTAAGGCCACTCTTTTCTTATTGATTTTCTGTCTAAAGGATCTTTCCATTTAAGTTAGTGGGGTGTTAAAATCCACTACTATGACTGTATTTCTGTCAATACCTCCCTTTATGCCTATCAAGATTTGCTTCACATATATAGGTGCTGCTACGTTGGATGAGTAAATGTTTACTAAGGCTATATCCTCTTGTTGGAGTGTTCCCTTTACCATTGCATAGTGTCCTTGTTTGTCTTTTACTATAGCTTTGATTTTGAAGTCTAATGTGTTGGATATAAGTATTGCTACCCTAGCTTTATATTTGCATGAAGTATCTTTTTCCATCCCTTTACTTTTAGTCTGTGTGTATCTTTTGATTTAAGATGGGGCTCTTGGAGGCAGCATATATATGGGTCTTGTTTTCTTATCCACTGAGCTACCCTATGTTCTTTGGTTAGAGCATTTAAGCCATTTACATTTAAGTTGATTTTGATAAACACATATTTAGTACCATTTTATTGTTATACTATTTTCTTCTTTTCTTTTTTCTTTTTCTTTTTTTCTTCTTAAAGAAAGCCCTTTAACATCTGTTGCAGTACTGGTTTGGTGTTAACAAACTCCGTTAGCTTTTTCTTGTCTAGGAAGCTCCTTATTTCTCTTTTGATTTTTAAATGATAGTTTTGCTAGTTAAAGTAGCCTTGGTTGTAGGTCCTTGCTCCTCAGGACCTTGAATATTTTGTACCACCCTCTTCTGGCCTGAGGTGTTTCTGTTGAGAAATAAGACAACAGTCTAATTGGTGCTCCCTTGTAGGTAACTACCTGCTTTTAGGCTTTTAGGATTCTTTTCTCGTCTTTAAGCATTGTCATTTTAATTATGATGTGTCATGGTGTAGGCCTCTTTGGGTCCAACTTTTTTGGTACTTTCTGAGTTTCCTGGACATGTGTATCTTTTTCCTTCACCAGATTAGGAATGTTTTCAGTCATTATTTCTTCAGATAAGTTCTCAAACCCTTGTTCACTCTCTTCTTCTTCTGGTGTTTGCCATGATGCCAATATTGTTGTGCTTCATGTTGTCTAAAATGGTTCTTAAGCTCTCATTTTAATTTTTTTTAGCTCTATTTGGTGCTTTTTTTCTACCTTGTCTTCCAAATCACTGATTTGATCTACCGCTTCATCTAAGCTACTGTTTATTCCTTCTAGTGTATTATTTATTTCAGATATTGCATTGTTTATGTCTTACTAATCATTTTTTATGGTTTCTATGTCTCTTTTTTTTATGCTGTTGAGGATAATTATAATCATTACCCTAAACTCTATATTTGATAAATTGTTTGCCTCCATTTCATGTAGTTCTTTTGGAGAATTCTTTTGTTTGTTCATTTGAGGTCTGATTCTTTGTCTTCCCATTTTGGCTGCTTCTTTGTATTTTTTTCCACTTCAGTTGTTAAACAAATCAATGATCTAGCCTTAAGCTATAAGTACTTAATCAGCAGCCTGGCTTAAGTACTGCAGGATAGGGCATTTTAATTCCTGCAGGAAGTGCTATTTCTTTTCTCAGGCTGGTTCCACTTGTAGACAAGTACTCTGCCTGAGAAAGATGGCTTCTAAATGTAGGGGATGACTCAATGCAAGGATCTTGGCAGCTGTCCCTTCAGTTATCTCTCCAGAGCCTCTAACCCCAGACTTTCCTCAAGCATCTCTAGTCTATTCTGCCCTGTCTCTGACAGAGCACAGGGTAAGTGGCTGAGTGATTCTCCAGCAACATCTCCATAGCAGACAGAAACCTTGCTGCTTTTCATAGCTTGATGTTATTTGGGTTCACTTGGGCTCTGGTGCTGTAGCCTAGGGAGCCCAGTTTGGGTTTTAGACCCCACAATTCTCAAGGGGAATGTCCTAACCACTGAAATATCTCTTTGGAACTTGACGTGCTGTCTGTGGGAGCCCTCCTGCCCATCCTCCTCACTCCCTACCAGTCTTGTTGTGATGAAATGGTTTCTTCTGCCTGTCCTTGCTTATAATGATTCTTTCCAGTCAGTGTTCAGTTGGTTATTCAAGATGCCTTCTCTACAATTTAGTTGTAATTCCATACTGGTCATTGGAGGAGGTTAGTGCAGCTTCCACTTACTCCTCTCTCATCTTGGATCTTTGATGAGTTTTCTATACCGGAGAGGAAATGATTAATACATGAAGCTGTGCAGCTATAGAGCACAGACAGACTTGAGATTTATCAGGTTCCTCCTCATGTTCTTTAATTTTCTTTCTATATTTTTAATGAAAAAATGCTATTTAGATTTGTACATCCTTCACAGTGTGCCAAGTGATACAGGAATTGTTTCATAACCATATTCATGGCCACAAAATTAAACTTGATAGAGTGAACAAAATGCATTCCAAAATGCCATTATTTTTACCTTCTATTGTAACTTGAATACAAAATATAATATTCAGGGTCATTTTTGTTAAGCAGGATAGATAGCAAACCAAAGCAGGCAGGGAGAGGGGACATATCTCACCCATTAATTCAGCCATCCAGAATCTCATCAGATAATATTTCCTGGTGTTCTGAAAATTATAAGAGAAACCATGATACTGCAGGAGTAGTGGAGTGTTTAAAATTCTATGGGTATCCTCTTTACTATCTTGGAAAGAAAGCTTTTGAAACTATATGTTAATTTCAAGTTCCGGAGAAGGGAGGAGGAGAGGGAACCTGGAGACTGACTACAATAAGAAAACCCCTAAAAATCCCCATAGCTGGGGCACTCAGACTGGCTGAGTATACTCTTACAGCTTTGTGCTTAAGTGTATTTCATAAATAAACTTACTATGTCATTTTCACTGCACATGTTGTCTCATGCCTGAATTCATCTCTTGTGAATAAGACAAAAATTGAGGATGGGCCGTCTAATCGGGTCTCCCTGGAAAATCTTTTGATGCCAGATAGAAACTTCATTCTTTTAATTGAGAGAAAATATTTATTTCTAAAGATTCAAGTATGTAACCATTGAAAAAAATCAAGAAGAGAAAGTATGCACATAAAGTTTTTTTTTTTAAGAAATTAAATCTACCATTTAAAAAAATCTCTTAATTAGGTGCTTTTTGCATTTTTCAATTTGAACATGCCTATATATTCTAAGCTAATGATCTACATACGTAGTCATAACTTGTCTACAGTGCTAAAAAGACAGACTTTCCAAGTCAATAGGCCTATTTGGGTAACATAAGTCAATTTAATTTGTGTAAAGTAGATCTCAATACCATGGTTTTTCTACTGCAGGTCTTTTAATTTCCCTATAGGTTTTTAACTCCATGATGATTTTTTGTAATTAAGAACTATGTACCTAATGATATGAGGCTCACCAGGCAAAGAGCTGCTACCCACATTGCTAACAGCAAACTAAGAGCTATCCCTGAAAGGCTGGCTACATTTCTCACAGTTGAAAGCAGAGGAGACTAAGCTTTTCTTTACAGTAAATATAATATGCTCTCAGACCCATAATTCACCTGATTCATGAGCAAAAGTTTGCACTCAATAGACTCAATAAACAATCTTATATTGTTGAAATATTCAGATAAAGTAGAAAAATATACAAATATAATACTATAGTGTGGGGCACTTTTCCTTTGTTACTGGTACAGGGGGAATGCCTTTCACAGGCAAAGATGTCAAAAGTAGAAAACAAACCAGCAAACAAAACAACCTAATAAATAATACAGTGCTGCAAAGTAACCAGGCCACAATTTATCAATTTGTTCCCACTACTTTGTTCTGTCTCAAAAAAGGGATGGTTATCACTATCGTATATTAGAGAAAGAGGCATATAATGGCAAATCTCTTAAAGGAGAAACTTTATGGAGGCAAGGGATGATATTTAGTTTCATTTATCTGTGCATCATAGTTAAAAAAGTATATTGATGCTCATTATTGTGTATAACTTATCTTTAGAAACACCTGAATAATAAATAATGTGTTTCATATATCCTACCCAGTACTGATTGTTTATTAAGACACTTATTTTAACCTCTGTTTATCTTCATTGTAGACCACTCATTGTTATGCTAAATAAAGATAACTGAGATTTAGATTCAGTAAACAAGTATATGTATATTCAGTTTGTGATATTAATTCATGATACACATACCAGCAGTAGTTTATATGATAGTGTAGTTTATATATAATAAGTGAACATATTTTCTATGGGGCATTTTTAACTCTTGATATGTAATTACTGACACTATTTATATTCTTTTGAAACTAGCACCTGTGGAAATATTTTAAAGCCCCTGTATATTTAGAACATTTTAAAATTTATAAAAATAGATAAAATGAACTAAAAAAAATGAAACAGATGTAAAAGTCAATCCAAAATAAAAAACACAAAAATGGATGGATCATATAAAAATAGCAGGTAAATTTATACCCCACCATATAATTAATATAATTAATTATAAATTAATTAAACACTCAGATTAAAAGATGATATTATCATTTTTTAATTAGATTGTTTGTCTTCCTGGTGTGGAGTCCTGTGAGTTCTTTGTATATGTTGGAGATCAAACCCTTGCCCAAGGTATCATTGGCAAGTATACTTTCCCATAGGCTGGTTCCATTTTCACTTTGCTGATGTTTTCTTTAGCTGTGCAGAAGCTTTTTAATTTGATGTAGTCCCATTTGTTTATTCTTTCCTTTATATCCCTTGCTTTAGGGGACACATCAGTGAAAATATTGACACATGGAATATCTGAGATTTTCCTGCTTATGCTCTCTGCTAGGATTTTTATGGAGTTGTGACTTATATTTAGGTCTTTTATCCATCTTGAGTTTTTTTGGTCTATGGTGTAAACTGGTGGTTGAATTTCATTTTTTTGCATATAGCTGTTCAGATCTCCCAACGCCATTTCTTGAAGGAGCTATTTTTATTCCATTATTCTTTGTATCCTTTGTCTAATATTAATTAACCACATAGAAATGAGTTTATTTCTGAGCTCTCTATTCTGTTCCACTGATCTATGTGTCTGTTCTTATGTCAGTACCAGGCTGTTTTCATTACAGTGGCCTTACAATATAGTGTGATATCACAACAGACAATTCTCCAAGAATGATATAAAGAGGGCCCAGAGATATACGAAAGGATGCTCAACATCACTTGCCATCAGGGAGATGCAAATTAAAAACACAATAGAAAGCATTTCACACCAATCAGAATGGCCATCATAAGCAGAGCAACAAATACAAGTACAGACAAGGTTGTTGAGAAAAGAGAACCCTAGTACATTGTGGGTGAGAATGCAGACTGGTGGAGTCACTGTAGAAAACAACATGGAATTTCCTCAGAAAACTAAAAATGAAATTGCTTTTTGACCCAGAAATTCCACTGCTGGGATTATACCTTAAAAATCCTGAAATACCAGCTCAAAAGAACCTATGCACCCCAATGTTCATAGCAGCATTATTTACAATAGTCAAATGCTGGAAACAGCCTAAGTGCCCATCAGTAAATGAGTAGATCAAAAAACTATGGTACATTTACACAATGAAATATTACATGGCAGAAAGAATAAGCTCCTATCCTTTGTGACAGCATGGATGGTACCAGAGAGCATTATGCCTAGTGATATAAGTCAGGCTGTGAAACACAAATATCACATTTTCACCTATAAATGAAACCTAATAAACAAAACAAATAAGTGAGCAAAATAGAACCAGAGACATGGTAATAAGGAATAAGCTGACAGTGACCAGAGTGGAAGGAGGAATGGGATGATGGGGGAAAGAAGGGGAAAGGTTATGTCAAGCAGCATGTATGAAGGACTCATGGACAAAGACAATGGGGGCAGCGAGGAGGATTGAAAGTGGAAGGTAGGGTGTAGGTAGGACAGGGGATAGTAATGAGAGTGAAATAGGAAAACTGTAACTAAACAACAATAAAAACAATTTAAAAAAGATGATATTATCAATTTTATAAAAAGGTAAAACCAACTATATGCTACCTAAAAGAAATAAAGTGTCAGGCAATGGTTTAATCTCCAAAATATGTAAAGAACTTACATGGCTCCATTCTAAGAAGACAAGCAACCCAATTAAAAAATGTGCAAAGGACTTGAGCAGACATTTCTCCAAGGAGGACACACAGAGTATCCAGAGACACATGAAAAGATGCTCGATATTGCTAACCATCAGAGAGATGCAAATTAAAACCACAATGAAATACCACTTCATACCAATCAGAATGATCATCATAAGCAGAGCAACAAACAACAAGTGTTGGAGAAGTTGCGGAATAAAAGAGGACTCTAGTGCACTGTTGGTGGGATTGCAGACTGCTACAACCACTATGGAAAACAGTATGGAATTTTCTAAGAAAAATAAAAATGAATTCACCTTTTGACCCAGCAATTCCACTGCTAGGATTATATCCTAAGAACCCTGAAACACCAATCCAAAAGAACCTATGCACCCCAATGTTCATAGCAGTGCAATTTACAATAGCCAAGTGTTGGAAGCAACCTAGGTGCCCATCAGTAAATGAATAGATCAAAAAACTATGGTACATTTACACAATGAAATTTTATGCTACAGAAAGAAAGAAGGAGCTCTTACCATTTGCAACAGCATGGATGGAACTGGAGAGCATCATGCTAAGTGAAATAAGCCAGGAGGTGAAAATCAAATACCATATGATCTCACCTTTAAAAGGAACCTAATCAACAAAACAAACAAACAAGCAAAATATAACCAAAGACAATAAAATTGAGAACAGACTGACAGTCATCAGAGGGGAAAGGGGAGGGAATTTCAGGGGAAAAGGGGAAGGGTTTACAGGAACAAGTGTAAAGGACACATGGACAAAAACTAGGGGGTTGGAAATGGGAGGGAGGTGAGGAGGGCTGGAGTGGTGGGCTGGGATGGGAGTAAAAGACAGAAAATTGTACAAGAACAACAATTAAAATAAATTTTAAAAAGTTGGTCATTAAAGACATGCATAATTTAAAAAAAGAATAAAGGATATATTTCATAATACTCACCCATAAAAATTATTAAAATGTTGGAAAAAAATTAAAAAATAAAAAAGAAATAAAGTGTAAAGATAATTATACCAGATGGAAAGAATGTTAGTATTAATGTAATGAAAAATGGAATAGCTACAATAAAATAATAAAAAGTTTATTTCAGGGAAAGGAATATTATCGGGAATGAAGATTCCCGATCTCATGATGATAAAGAATGATTCCATAGGTACAATGTAAAATTCTTAACATGCATGAGCTCAATCATAGAATTTCACAGTAAGGCACAAATAGATAAAAATATAGAAAAAGTAGGTAATTTTTATTATATCTGAAAATTTCATCCTTCCACTTGATTGAATAAGTAAATGAAATCAGAAGCACTGTAGTTGCTGTGAGCAAAAACATCAATAAACTTGCCATTTATGAAGCAATCTACTTCAAAAGATGTAATTTGTTTTAAATATAAACATTTTCTTATATATACCATATTCTGAGCAATAAAGTGTGACAATACATCTAAATGGACAAAGAAGAACTTAAATTAAAAATTAATAAAATAAAGATATTTTGATAATATTAAAGACCTGGAAAATAAGCAAAACTTCTAAACCACACATAGATAAAAGAAGAATCACAAGGGAGATTAGATAATATATTCTACTGAGTTAAAATAAAAATACATTGTATAAAAATTTGTGCAAAGTAGTGACAGCAGTGTTTAGGAGATTAGAAAAGAAGAAAAGCCTCAAATAATTTATATAAGTTTCATAATAATAAACTTGAAAAAAGAGTGCAAATTAAATTCAAAACAAGGAGAAAAACCGAAGAAAATAGCACAAATCAATAAAATAACAAACAGAAAAATTAGAGGGAAATCAATAAATTCAGAAACAAGTTTTTTTGAAATTGACAATAAAATTAGTCAGAAAGATTAAATAAGAAGGAAGGAAGGAAGACAAAACACAATTATCATGTTAGGAATAATATCTTACACGTACCAAAACTGTAATAACGGGATATTATGAAGAACTTATGCCAATAAATTCAACAAACAAGAAAAAATGATGAATTGTTTAAAATACACAGACTAGCAAAACTTACTTAATAAGTGAATGCCTTCTATTACTGAAATTATTTTTCCAGGTCTAGATAGCGTCACTTGTGAATTCTATAAAATTTTGAAAGAAATCCTACCAGTTCTACACAAAATCTTCCAAAAAATGCAATAGAATAATGTCCACTGTAATTCAGACATTAGCATCACCCTGCTACCCAGGGGTCTATCCAAACAAACAAACAAAAGCAATCATTTCAGTAGATGCATAAAAATCATATGAAAAAATTTCACCAATTTATAATAAAGAAGCTATCTAAAAATAGATAAAACCAGAAAAAGGGTATCTATAAAAAACTCACAATTAGCATCATTCTTCAAAATGAAAGACTGAATGCTTTCTCCTAACAGTTGGGAAAGACAGACAGCCATACACAGCACTTCTAATCTTTGCCACTGCAATTAGTTGATAAATAAGTAAGTAATGGAAATTCACCAGAAGGAAAACTGTTTTCTCTTCAAAAGATGATGTTTTGAGGACCAAAGGCCAGCCATATTCTAGAAGAATGTATGTATTAAAAAACACATATCTAAGGGATTTTTTCAGAATATATATATTATAAAAATAAGAAAAACAATTCAATAAATAAAAATGACTGAAAATTTTGGCCAGAATTTTACCAAGAAAGATATATAAAAAGGAATAATCACTAAACAGCTGCTCAACATCATTAGTCATGAGGAAAATAAAATTAAAGCCACAATGAAATGCTGTAACACAATCATTAGAATGACTTAAATTAAAACCACTAACACTAACATGCTTTATTGAAGTTAATGTTGTGAAGCAACTGAAACATTTATACATTGCTGACCTGAATGCAAAATAGTATAATCACATCGTACAATTGTTTTGATATTTCTGTGTGAAGTTTTATATACACTTATGACGTGACCCAACAATTTTACTTTTAAATATTTACCCAGGAGAAGTAAAAACACATGTCTCTACAATAAATTGTACTCAATTGTACATAGCCCATTTTTATAAAAAAATTAAAAGCACCCTAGTCTGTCAAATGGTGAACCTGTAACCAATTTGTGGACTGTCCCTATGATGAAATACTCTTCAGAAATATAAGAGCATAAACCATTGATTCAAACAAAAACATGGGTAATTCTCAAAACATTATACAAAGTAAAAGTAACCAGTTATAAAAACTGTATGCTGTAGGATACTGTTTGTTAGATGTTATAAGGAAGAGAAAATTATAATGAAAGATAGCAGATCACAGGCCCCGTGTTGTGGCAAGAAGACTAAACTCCAAAGGAACACTAAGGAACATTTTTGGGTGTTGAAAATATTCTATCTTATGATGTTGGTAATTATTACAAAATGTTATCTGTTAAAACTCATCAATTTTGGAATTATATTTAATAGATTTAATAAATATATAGCATTGACCCAGAAACAGAAAGTGCCATGTTAATTAAATTGTTAAGTCATACATGAAGTCACTAAAGATCTCTGCAGACAATGGCATGGAAATGTTTTTTACAAGTTGTTATTTAAGGAAATAAGACATATATAACTTATAACTTAATTTATATTTTAAAAATAGGAATTCTCTTTGTGAATATGCAAATATATAATCATACACATGTAGGTAATATGTGAAATTTTTTCTCCAAAATCTGTCTCATGATGAAAGGTAGATAGGGCATTTTACTTTTAATTTTACCCAATTCATTACAGTGTAATTTTGGTTTATACAATGGATATATTTAAAAATAGTTCCAATAAATTTTTCTACAGGAAAAATTATTATTATAAAACAAAAGCTATATTATTGTTTTTAGGTAATTCTAACCTTGAGGCACTGCGGTGTTACAGGAAGACTATAGATAAATTTGCATAGGTGGATTTCTGCCTTGGAAATTTCCCTAAACATCCAAATCCATAAATTTTTCCTTGGGAAATAATTAGTATTATGATATCCTAAATACATATAATTGTGATTTTAAATTGACTATATAAAGTATATATTAAAATTCTCACCCAAAAATGTTTACTTATTTTTCATTTCTATTCACTTTACTGAAATTGTTTCTTCATTAAGACATTTTGCTTGGAAATAAAAGAAAGTGTTGTGTGTAAAATGTGATAATTGAAAAACATAAAAATACTTTTAACTTTTTCACTCACAGACATGCTTGTTGTAAGAATCTTCCATAAATGTCAAGTTTAATTGTAATAGTTTTTATGAAGATTTTTACCCTGATATTAAAAAGCTTCCTCAGCTATTCCCAAAATACACTATTGATGCAACACTGGTTGCTCAAAATGAAAGCCTTTGCATCATTTTTGCATTTAATAAAGTTTTAATTTGTTTTAAGTTCTCAACACTATCTTAAACACAAGTATTTTATCAAGGTGTATCTCATATTTTCAAATGAGATACCCAAAGCTATCCTCAGTGGCCCTGTAATGTCTCAGTTTAAACTGGCAGATCTTTAGATAGTACTGAGTCAGAATCCAATAAATACTTCAACTTGAGTGATAAGAACACCAGGCATTGAATCAGTTGATTTTAGAAATAATTATTCAAAGGTAACCCAAATGATTAAAATAAATTTGCATTCTTAGAATGTAACTATTACACTTAAATAAGGGCACTTTTTAGTGTTTTCCTCTCCTTTTCATTTGCGCATGCTTAAAATCTCCCAGATTTCATTAAGAACATTAGTATCCTTTTAATTAAATTTTGATTTCAATTAAGAGCTACTTGTATTGACACATATTTTGTTTCTCTTTTATGTCCAGATATTTTACTATGCTTTCTCCTCCAGAAACAGTCAAATATTTAATATAGTTGCAGAATCATGCTATCAGTAGAATCATACTATCAATTGTTTGAACTGTGTCATTTTATCATATAAATACTTTTTAACTCTGAAAATAATCTCTAATGAACATACCATGGCACAAATACACAAGGCCTGTCTAGGAACTATACTGCCATGTATTATCAAAAATAGAGACAGTTATTGATGATAATACAAGATACGAGAATCATTGTACATAAGGCAATGACACCTTGGTCCCTTTCAAAATGGGCACCTTGAGACCTCACGCAATTCTCCCAGTCACCATCAGCTGCCATCTTGTTTTCCTGAATCTCATTGATAATCTTACCTCTCCAGATCTTGGCTGTGGAGGCACTAAGTTACTGGGGTTATATAATGTTTTTTCCCCAAAAAAAACTCTGCATGAGACTTGGTTCATGAGCAAGTGTGTTGGCATGATGAACCTGCCAGTCAGCAGTTGCCCACAGCTGCCGACTTCTGAATCACCCTAGTAGTTTCTGTGGAGGAATGTTTAAGCTTAATGCAAAATTGGATGCAGATTCATTGCTCTACTGAATCAGTTATTTTGAATGTGATGGCCACACAGTATATATACTCAATCAACTGCATCTACTTTCCCCACTGACTAGTACAGTAAAGTCATTATTTATTATGCTTGTCCATTCTAGTCCTCTCCTTGGGTGCCAGGTTACATTGATATCACGCAAACTATTCTTGTTATGTTAACAATGGTTGGGCTTTTGCCAGACAGACCTTGTTTAACTACTTCATTTAGCCTCTCCTCCATACAAAAATTTAAATGGTAATCAATAAGAAATAGTATAATGTGTCATACACATGTGCACACATATGCATATGTAACTATGAAAGTAATTTTATAGAAATGAATGAAGATTTTACCTTTTTATTTGGATCATCAGTTATTCCAAAATTGCAATTAAATGTAGATCTTTAGCATATCCATGTTATTCAGGATTTCCAATTTTGCTTAACATTCCATGATTTATTTATTTAGTTTTTAATTGTATTTATTGATTTGAGAGAGATACGATTTGTTGTTCTACCCATTTATTCATTCATTGGTTGATTCTCTCTCTCTCTCTCTCTCTCTCTCTCTCTCTCTCTATATATATATATATATATATATATATATATGTATGTATGTATGTGTGTGTATAAATATAAATATATATATAATTCCTCTTATATGTGGAATCTGATGAACATTGATTGATTCTTGTATGTGTCAATACCAGGGATTTAACCTGCAACGTTGGCATGTCTTGATGACACACTAACAAACTGAGCTACCAGGCCAGGGCAAAATTCCATGATTCATAATGCAAATGTACTTTCAGTCTCAATCAATTATTTCACTGCAATATGTGTAAATTTTGTTTTACATCTGTTTACACAACATTAAATAATGAGTCATACAAGAGAATGTTTGTTGATTTAAGGGATCCATCTTTGTTTCTTAAGACTAAAACCCTGAGACTTCTATCCAAGATGGGGGCATAGGTAGATATACTCTGCCTCCTCACACAACCAAAAGAAGGACAGCAACAAATTTAAAATAAAAATATATCCAGAACTGCCAGAAAATCAAACTGTATGGGAGTCCGACAACAAAGGAGTTAAAGAAGAAATGTCCATCCAGACTGGTAGGAAGCATGGAGATGGGCAGCCAGGGGAAGAGAAGACTCATGGCAAGGTGGTGGCTGGTGAACCAGGTAGTCCCACATTTGCATGTGGATAAACAGGGAGGAACAAGTGGGGAGCAAGACAAACTGCAAAATCTGGGGTTCCAGCAAAGGAAATAAAGCCTCAAAACCTTTAACTGAAAAATCCTGTGGGGGTTGCTGCAGCAGGAGAAACTCCTGGCCTCAGAGGAGAATCAGTTGGAGAGACCTACAGGGTCCTAGGATGTACACAAAACCACCCACCCAGGAGTCAGTACCAGAAGGGCCCAATTTGCTTATGGGTAGTGGGGTGACTAAAAGCCAGCAGAGAGCTGCATTGTTCCCTCTTGGACCCCTTCCCCACATACAGTGACACAATGTAGCTGTGTGGGTTGCCCTGCCCCGGACTATACCTAAGGCTCCACCCCTTACTACATAACAGGCACACACACATATATATATATCCCAAATGAAAGAACAGATCAAAGCTCCAGAAAAAATTCAACTAAGCCATGAACTCAACTTACCAGATGCTGAGTTCAAAACACTGGTAATCAGGATGCTCACAGAAATGGTTGAGTATGGTCACAAAATAGAAGGAAATGTGAATTCTATGAAAAGTGAAACAAAGGAAAATGTATTATGATGAAAATTCCACATGTAAGACACCACTGATTTACAATATGCTTGGACAGAATAATGATGCCCAAGCAAATATGTTCTCCACAGTTCCTCTGGCATATAATTTATAATTCACCTGGGGCTATTGTCAGGCAAATGTAGGGCATTGCTTATTCTTTATTTCAGCTATTCAATGACTATAAAAATTGGGTTAGTAAGTTTCTGAATTACAAATCACTTCATTGACAAATCACTTTCAAGAAAAAGTTTTTCTCTAAGCTTTTCCAGGTTAACTTTGTTAGCCATTTAGCTTTGTGCATAATCACAATTAAGTGGAGGAAAAAATGATTGATACAATAAATTAATAGATGGGATTATTTTCATGATCAGTAATATTTTATTTTTTGCTTACTAACATTTATGACTGTAATAATCACATATACATAAAAAAGAGTTGACATAATTTTCAGGAAGATTAAATAACATTAAACTGTATAAATAAACTACATGAAAAAGGAAAACATCAAATTTAATGATTTTTCTCTTTCCATGTTGTAAAAAACCTCTTATCATATTTGAGCCACTCACATATTCAAATAGAGAATCCGAGATTTGTTGATAGAAGAAAAGCACTGTCCAGTTTTCATGGAGAATACGCTGGGGTGCTTTCATATAACATGTTTGCTTACCTGAAATGTCTACCTATAATAGATCACTTGTCCTACCCTGACCCTGTAATTCAACTCTAAAGCAAATTTTGTTATGCAGGACTCTCACAAAACTGCTTACACATCTGTCATTGTCCTTTACAAGGCAAGCTTTAAGTCTGTACTATGTTTATTATGCAAATTCCTTTGAAATCTGTGATGCAGGTGCCTCATGCCTTTCAAAATTAGTTTGCATATTAAATGTAGCAGAGAAAATGTCCCACAGACTTTAGTTGCTTTGGTTTTAATGAGAGACGGTGAGATAAATGTATTGGATGTTCAAGGTAATTCATACACCTTGGAAACAATTAATGAGAAATACTCTAGCACATCCTTTGTTTCATACTACACAAGTTGCGGAGAACAGCTGTTTCCCAAATGTGTTTTCCTCAATTGTTTCATTTAATTTGAAAAATGTTTTCCTCAATAGTTTCATTTTATTTGAAAAATATTGGAACAAGAAAACACTGTGCAATCCTTATTTGAAACATGTTTGTGTGACTGAGTTGTTTTTTTTTTCTTCAAATTTACTATTTTTAAGTGACAAAATTGCCTCAGGATATCAAATATACTTTTCTTACAACTGTATAATAATGAGATAGGACAAATGTTGTGAAATATTTTTCAGAAAAATAAATGATTAGATCTTTATTTTTAAACAGAATTAATTTATATATAAATACAGTGTAAATCAGCAAATAATTTCATGCATAATTCCAAGCATTGCAAAAAAGGGAAATAATTACTCTAGTGCTTGTTTCTATGATGGAACCTGACTTACATGACCATGAGTATAAAAAAATATTTAAAAAAGCACTTGCACATTGTGGCAGGGTGAAAGGAGGAATAAATAGGCAAAGCAGAGAAGACTTCTAGTGTAGTGAAAATACCATGTATGATTCTGTAATGATGAATACATATAATTTATATATTTGTTGAAATTCATAAAATGCACAGCATCAATAATGAAACCTAATGTAAACTATGGATTTTGATGATTATGATGTATCAATGAAACTTCCTCAAATTTTAGACTGACAGTTTTACTTGAAACCTCACTTTTATTGATCCACGAAGATTTATTGATTTGCAGTTTATTCAACTTCTTCTTCTTGAAAGATTAGAGTGACATCTTACAAGCTCTTTAAATATTAGAGCTGGCATGGGAAATTCTGACCTTTTAAAGAGAAATTAAATACCTTTTTAAGTGAAATTTAAACATTACCTGGAAGTAGTTGTTATATATATTATATATATATATGAGGAAGTGGGAAGTGAGAGAGAAATACTGATCAGTTGCTTTTCATTTGTGCTCTGACCAGGAACCATATCCAAAATCTAAGCAAATTCATGATTCAGGATTTCCTAAAGCAGGACTGATTTCCTAAAGCAGAGCTATGAACTGATATGAGCATTTAAGCAATACTGTTGACAAATTGCTGGAGGTTGATTACAAACTAGCATAAGAGGGAGAATTACAGGGGGTGGGGGGCCACAGTTAGGGGAGCACTACACTTTTAAGGATTCAGTCTACAAGAACTCGATCAGGTTCTACAGTAAAAAACAAAGAAAGATTCCCTCATGGCTCTGACAAGGGAATGGAAAAAGTTATAAAACATGTCCAGAGTGCTTTTCAAAACAAAAACCTAACTCTCTAAGAAAATAGACTTTACCAGGATTTTATGCAACTTGGGAGAAAGATATTGTTTTGTTTGTTTCTTTGCATCTCCCTTTAGCTTTTCTGTCTCTCCTAAAGGTGTTATGGAAGAAGAGAAACCATAAAAAATCATACAAGTCACAGTCAAGGGATATAGGTCTACTGAACAACTAGCATTAGATAATAAGATTATATAATGCATCACTTTGATAATACTTAAACACTATACCACTAGGGTGCCAGTATAAAAATAATGGATTACATCTGAAAGAATAGAAAGAAACGGGTTGGATCAAAGTAAGAGTTCTTAGGGAAACCAAAAGACATCAATAGAAATAAAAACATGGGTGTCTCTTTCCTTAATTTGATGCCTCTGGCTCCTGCAGCTGTAGCAAATAGTAATAACAGCAGAAGTCCCAGTGAAAATAATCTAAGAGCCAACCCAAAAAGCCCGTTTACATAATTTTTATTACCTAATGCATCATGCTTGGATTTCAACAAAATATTACAAAGCATGCTAAAAGGCAGATAAGAGAACCGAGAGTGAAGAGACAAGGCAAACACCACAGCCAGACTCAAATATGACACACATTTTGGACTTATCCATCACAGAAATTAAAATAACTATGATTAAAATGTTAAAAAACATAATGGAAAAAGTAGACAACATGAAAGAACAACATCATTGGATGCAGAAAAAGATTTGAACAAAACCCAATGCCATTTATTATAAATTACAAAAACTATGATGAAGAGAAACTTTCTAAACTTGATTTAAAAATCTACAAAAAGAGTTACATTTAACATCATACTTATTGTTAACAAATTGCATGCTTTTTTGCTTAGGTCAGGGAAAAGACAAGAATACTCTCTCATACTGCTGTTTATCATTGTACAGAAAATCCTGTTTTTCAGTGAGAAAAGAAAGGAAATAAAAAGTAGACTTTAAAAAGGAAGAAATAAACAGTCTTTGTAGACTACATAATTGTCTATATAGAAATTCATTTAGAATCAAAAAAACAAAAATAACAAATAATAAATGGGTATTGCAAAATCATAAGACAAAAAATTAATGTAGAGAACTCAGTTGCTCTCCTATATAATAGACATAAGTGATCAAAATTGAAATTTAAAGTTACCCTATTTTTTGAACTATAAGATGCACTCCCCCCTGCAAATTTGGGAGGAATAATGTTTTTTAATGCTGTTGTTGAGTCCTGTTTACATTTATATTGGTGAAATATTATGTTATTTATGTTATTAAATATTTTACCATGGTTTTTGCTTCTAAATTTTTCCCTTTTTCTTCCTCTAAAACCCAGGTGCGTCTTATGGTCCGAAAATTCTGGTACTCTCAAAATTATTTTTAATAAAGCTCCCCAAAATGAAATACCATGGTATAAATCTAACAAAATATGTACTGCATGTATAGATATAGATAGATATCAAAAACCATAAAACTCTAGTGAAAAAAATCAGAGAAAATGTAACTAAATTCAGTAATATTTATGTTAATGAATTGGAAGTCTCACTATTAAGATATCAATTCTTCTCAACTTGTTATTGAAATTAAATACAGACCAAAATAAAGTCCTAGCAACTTATTTTGTAGATATTGAGAAATCAGTTCGAAAATTTAAAAGGAAAGACAAAAACCCAGACAGCCAACCAAAAATAGCAGAAAGATATTGGAAGACTCAGAGCTTTTAATAGTTATTATGTATTATAGTGATCCAAATAGTATGTTATTAATGAAAAAATAGTAATGTATTTTATAATTAAACATGCATGTCACAATAAGTTTATTTTAAGTGATGTCTTTTCTCACAAAATTTATGAGATTTTATTATTTATTTTTACCTATGAATAAAATATTTTAATATTATTTGTATAAGACAATCTGAAGACTATACAAATATAATTTTCAAAAAATACTAAAATGTATACTCAGATTTTATATTTTATATGAATCATGAGTGATTTATATCAATCAGACTCTGTTAACTCTTGATATTTTAGTTTTACATATTTTACTTCACATAAGTTTTGATATATTTGTTATGATCTCTCATGTTAGTAAATACTCAGATATATTTGTGGTTTATTAATTAATTAATTTATTTATTTATTTATTTATTATTTGTCCATCTGTTTATTCTTTATAAACTAAAACATAATAATAGCTCAATATACAATTATTATTGAGCAAGAAATAAGAGCTTTTTTGTGTTTCACTATTATTTATTTTTAATTGGATTTATTGGAGTAATATTAGTTAATAAAATTATATAGATTTCAGGTGTACAATTCTGTAATACATCATCTCTAAATTGTATTGTGGGTTCACCTCCCCAAGTCAATCTTCTTTCATCACTATTTATCCCCTTGATACCTTCTTCTATTTTCCCCCAACCCCTTTCATTCTTGTAATTACTATATTCTGTCTGTATCTATGAGTTTTTTCCTTAATTTCTTCATCTTTTTTACCCAGCCCTCAGCTCCCTTCCCCTCTGACAGCTGTCAATGTATTATCTATTTATGAGTCTGCTTCCATTATGTTTGTTAATTTATTTTGTTCATTTTATTTCTCATATGAATGGATTCATATAGCATTTGTCTTTCTCTAACTGGTTTACTTCACTTAGCATAATACTCTCCAGGTCCATCCATGCTCTTGCAAAGGGTAGGAGCTCCTTCTTTTTTATGGCTGAGTAGTATTTCATTGTGTAAATGTACCACAGCTTTTTTATCCACTCATCTACTGCTGAACACTTGGACCACTTCCAAATCTTGGCCATTGTAAATAACATTGCAATGAACAGAGGAGTGCACATTTTAATAGAGTTTTGTTTTTCAGAATAAAATATTCTACTTACCATTCATATCATAAGGTTCTCTTTTTAGTCTTAGAGACAATAGGTTTTGATAGGCAATTAAAATACAATGGTGACTAAGAATTATTATTTTTAAAATTAAATTTTATTTTTTGTTATGTGAGTGTTTTATAAAGGACTTTTTAGATATAAAATAAGATAACATAATGAGTTTGTATAAATATAATCCTATTTCTCTTGAAACAAGTTATAGAAATTAATATCAATGAATATTTTCCTTTGAAGGAAAATAAACATCAACCTTTAGAGAATTTAAAGGTTCAAGAAAATATGTCATATTTTATCTAAGGGTTTACCCTTTATGAAGGGTCCACTGTGCTTTAAATGTTGCAGGTTAGTGTTTTAAACAAAATGTTACATAGAATGACTGAGGAAGAAGCAGATCATGATTTTATGAAGGACTTCAATATACAAATGTAATGTCTTGTCTACCATTAATTAATTGGTCTCAGTACAGATGCTGGGAAGACTTTAGATCTTTATCCACAGTCACAATACTGGTATTAAAAAGAAGGGATTAGAAGCCATTCTGTTTCCAGATCCTGGTCTCCTGACTAACATATCTGATGACCTCCCTTGATGTACATCCCTTCTGTATAGAAAGAAAATATTGCCTTATGGGTGAAATGTATTATGAAACTCTAAAAGTTATAACATCTTCATAAAAACAGGATAGCTAATCATGAAAATGTTCAGTGAAGAAAGAGATGAGATAAGTAAGTAAGTAAATAAAAAATAAATAATAAATAAATAAATAAATAAATAAATAAATAGAAATTGGATATTTTCCTTGTCCCAGGTCAGTTGGGCCCTGATGCTGCCCAGTAGTTTAGACAGGTGTTAACAATTTTACCTGAGGAAAGGCCTTGTTAGGAAGAACAGAGTCCTCTGATATATTTCAAATTGTTTTCTTTGTCCCTTCCCCTATTAAAAGGACAAGGGTATCATATATAAATATAAATATTTGCATATATGCTGTGGGAACATGTTTAAGGTGTTAGTGATAAATCTCACAATATTGTGGGAGAGGCTCCTAAAACTGATCCACCTGGAGTTTTTAACTCTTAGTATGCCTGCACCAAGCTTTCAGCAACTTGTACAACACTATTCAGGTTATTCTTCTCTGCCCTGAGTTTTGTTTCCCACTTAAGTGTCTGTTCTGGTAAGCCATTATTTCTGTATCTGTCTGTCTGTCTCTTCAGTCTTAGCTAACAGTTTGCCCCACTTTTATGAATCCAAGAAATGTTGTTGACTTTTTAGTCTATTCAGCTTTTTACTTGTTGTTAGGCAGAGTGACTTCTATCTGTCTTATATGCAGAAATCAAAGTCTTCCCAGCATTATTAACTCTCAAAGTAGCCTTCAGCAATTCTTCAAAGTAATCATTTAAACATTCCTATTGGTTCTGGTGGCTTCCACTTCTGTTAAGCTTGTCTTGGCTGCAATTTTCTATATTTACCTGTCTTACAAGGTTTTTGGGGTATCTGTGTGCCCTATTACCTCCATTTGTTGATAGATGTGAGAAAAGATCTAAGAAATAAAATATGTGACTGGGTATCTAACACAAACTGCTTAAGCTATAGTTAAGTTGGCTATAAAATAAAGTTACTTGGGGAATCTCTTAAAAACTGAAACACCCACAATGGATGACAGACCAATTAAACCAACATTTCTGAGGGTGAGATCCAAGCATGCATACTGTGGATTCACTGGTGTGATTGCTGGGCACAGCCAGGATGGAGTCCCAGACACCAAATTGGAGCAGAGTGTCTGGAACCTGGTGCCCAGGTTTGAATTGTTGCTCTGGGGCTTACAATTATGGGGCTGAACAAGCCAGTGAACTACTCTGTTGCAGTTCCCTTGTCTGAAATAGAAGATAACAAGTGCCTCATCGTTTTGTTTTTGGCATGTACTACTAACTGTACTGTGTGTATATGTTACATTTTTGTGTGTAACTATTACTACAGACTTGGATAATGAATCGGACATCAGTGATGCCCCAGTAAATAGTTTTTCTGTTTCACTCTAAGGACACACTGTTGTTTCCACCCCAGAGGTGGTTATTAACAAATATTTTGTTCAGTATTGTCTTGTTTTTTTAATATTAAAACTCCCCTATTTTTCTTTATTGTTGTATTAACTTTGTACACCTATTCAATAAATTTCATTGTTTTTATATTTAAAATTTTAATAAAAATAGAATCATACTGTAGGTAATGTGCCATGCCCCTTAATTTACATTTCATTTTTTGATATTTACTTACGTTAACACAATTACCTGTAGTTCATTCCTTAAGAGGGCTCCACAGTGATCCAGATAATAAGTATACCAAAATTAGTTTATCCATCTACTGTTGACCAATGTTTGTTTTATTCTGAATTACTGTGTTGTTGTTGTTGTTGTTATGGAGAATAATAGAGATAAAATATTCTTAAACATGAATCATGATGCATGTTCACAAGAATTGCCTTAGAAGGTATACCTAAGAGTGAAGTTTGGGGGTCATAATTATTGTATATAATTGATTTTATTAGGCAATACCAAACTGTATGATAAATTACCTTTAATGCATTTTAGTGGATGAATGTAAGCATCACATTTCTTTATTCTTAACATTAAATAATTTTAAAATTTGTGTCATGTCAGTGGGTATAGATCATTTATTTTATCCTCTTTTAAAGTGCCTATTTGAGGTCTTTTGGCCATTTTTCTATTGAGGCACTTTTTTTCTTTACCTTAGCATATTTTAAAAAATTGAATATCATCTCATTTTAGTTTTATCTGGAGCACATAACTATGTGGCACATATTCCAGTTTATGGATTGCTGTTTCACTTTTCTACAGGGTCTATTAATTTAATTTAATAAAATTTGTCAAACTTTGCCTTTTGGTTTATTATTTTTACATATTATTCAAAACTAAGACTAAAGTTTCAGACTAGGTCTAAAGTTACTCTCTAAGACTAAGTAATAGTGTTATTCCTTTGTAGTGTTTTCTAAATGTTTGATAGTTTTATTCTCATTTTGATCTTTGGTTTACCTTAAATTGCTTATTTTTATGGTAAATCAAATGATTTAAACTTTTTATTCTATTTTTTCTCAATAACTAAATATTTTATTATTTTTAATAGCCCAGTCAATTTCTTTACCAATATATAGATGATCTCTCAGATTAGTCAATTTCCCTCATAGGTATTTCCCTGCTGCCCCCAAATACTCTCTTCTCTTTCATTGGTCTATTCCTAAACCAATGCCAACTGCCTTACTTACTAAAATTTTATAAGTCTGGCAGGTAAATATTTATCTGGTATGGAAATAACCCCCATTTACTGCATGTTTTTTTTCTTTTATTTAAATGTACTTTGTTGAAAGTTAATGTTTGTTTTCAGAGAGGAGTTTCCATTAATAAAGACCCTTACACAGTTTTCACATAGAAAGAAGAAACAGACTTCCAGAATATTTATAACAATCTTAAAGTAATAGAAAAATTGATCCATATTAAATTCTGTCTTAAATTATGCTTCTAGGCTTCTCTTCTTCAAAGTAAATTGAAATTAGTTCTTAACTTGTTTACCCTTGTCTGATGTTTAGTTGTCAATATAGCTTACTTGTGCTTTTCACAACATTTTTGCTATTTTATTTTATTTTTTAAACATTTTATTTATTTATCTTTAGAGAGGAAGGGAAGGAGAGAGGGAGAGTAACATCAATGTATAGTTGCCTCTCATGCGTCCCCTGCCGGGAACTGGCCTGCAACCCAGGCATGTGCCCTGACTGGGAATCGAACCGTGATCCCTTGGTTCATAGGCTTGCACTCAATCCACTGAGCTACACCAGCCAGGACCATTTTTGCTATTTTAGAAATAATATACATATATCCTCAAGGTTCTTCTTGTCATTTTTCTTAAAAAAGTTTAAATAAGCAAAGTAATACATATTTAGCTACACTTCCTCCAGACACTTATGGCTGCAACTTTTCTGTACATTAATAGGTATATTTTGTAATTCTTCAAATGTATGCAAGTGTATATATGTGTATATATGATAGTTTTAAATATGTTTGTGCATGTATTCATGTATACATATATATGATAGTCTTAAATCTTATTTGTGCCATGCATAGCTAGAACATATTCCCTCAAAAGGCTGCAGAGCTCTGGAGATGGTTTGAAAACATCAAAATAAAAAATAAATTTTAAAAACCAATAAAGTATTTACTGATAGTAGAAACTGTGGTGGATATAAAGATCAATGCAGACTTATTTTGTTTGGTAAGACTAGGGAAATATCTTTATGTTAATAATTTGTGTTAGTATATAAAAAGAATGTGGTATGGGGGAGGAAGGCATAAGGGAACTAAATGGTAATGGAAAAATACAATAAAATTAAAAAAAAATAAAAATACAGTGGAAGATGGTGGTGAGGTAGATGGGAGCTGAACCCACTTGCTCATGTACCTAACTGGGACACCTAGCTGAACTTCCAAATAACAGAATGAGCAGCCAACAGAATTCCAGTGGATATGAAGCTTGGAAACCAAAGGTTGCAGGAGACTTTTAAAAACTAATTGTAAGAAGATTTTGTGAGCCCAGAGGAAGCGGCTGGGGCCCTGTGCCAGAGGAGCTTTGGAGGAGAGCCAGATCAGTGAATATAACTTAGAGGCTCCCTCCTCTCACAGAGCATGAATTCACAGACCCATGCCAGGAGAGACCTGGACACTTAAAGTTGCTGGGGGAATAAAGATGCTGTAAGAGACACATAGCTGGTGGTCTACCAGAGCTGGGATTGTGGTCAGCGACTGGGATAGGACCAGAGAAATTGAAGAGCCAGGTGATACCTGAAAACAGGAGAAGAAATGGGTCACAACTGACCATGACCCAGATAGTCTCTGGACTGGTCAGAGAGTTAGTCTGTGTGGAAAGTTGGGCACTTGTTAAAAGCAGCTAGCTGCAAACAAGGGGAATTTGCTCGAAAAGGATCTCAGCTGCTGTGGAAGGACCTCTCATGTGCAGAGGCCAGGTCAGTGAAGAGAGAGGCAGGGTGTGATTTGCTGCCACTCAGTGCACCTAAAGTATTGATCAAAGGAGAGCAGTAGTGCCCAAAGAGACTTAATTCAATAGGAGAACTAAGCTGTCTTGAAGGGACTTTACATGCAGGCAGGGTCCAGGCCAAGAAAGAAGGAGGAGGAGAGGGAAAATTTGCTCCCACTTAGTGCACCTCACAGATTAATCAAAGGGTTTCACGAGGAAGTGGATTATAGGCACCAAGGGGAAAAACAAAACAAAACAAAACAAACAAACAAAAAAAAAAACCAGAGCACAGTTCCCCTCTGCCTGCAACATCCAGGAAGAGGAAGAAAAACAGTTTGGCAGGTTTAAAGTCAGCAGGAGGCTTTTTTTTTTCTTCAGTATAAGACAATAAGACCTGGAGCTGTGAGAACACTGAAGACAAATGCAGAAAGAAGTCAGAAGGCTAATACCAACAGCTGAGACAAATTTCACTTTGCTAGCCTTTGGATCTTTCTTTCTTTCTTTCTTTCTTTCTTTCTTTCTTTCTTTCTTTCTTTCTTTCTTTCTTTCTTAATTTCTTAATTTCTTTTCTTTGCGTTTAGTTTTTTTTTAAATTTTGTTTGTTTAATTTTATTGTTTTATTTTCTCTTTCATCCTTTATTTTAATTTTTCTTCTTTCACTTCACTTGAATTCAATAACACACTACTCTTGGTATTTTACTTTTTATTCTTTTTATTCAGATTACATATTCATTATCATATTATTATTATTCCAAATCCCACACAGCACCCTTCCCTGGTCCTAATCCATTTCACCATCTTCCTGAGCTCTATTACTGTTGTGGTTAACTTTATTCTCTCACACACTACTCCAAGTTCTGATGCCTTACTCTGGCTATATCTCAACATCTAACCTTGCATAAATGCTCTACCTTCGAAAATCATCTCACATTCTTTTCCTCTTCTAATAAGAGTCTTATCTCTTTTTTCACCTTTTATAAAAAGTGGCTAGTTGACTGAAATATCACAATTAATGCTACACTTGTCCAGAGTATCTCCTATCTCTTCTCTACAAGTGGTGCTTTAAATCCCATAGAATACTCTCCCACTTTCTTTATGCATTTTGCCTTCCCCCTGCAACCGATCATATACAGAGGTAGGTGGGAGCTGTGAACACCAATATACCTGCTAGAAGAGAGAATCCACCAACAAAGGAACCACCAACAGGTTAAAACCAAAGTACAATAAGAAGTACATGCAGACAAAAGAGAGTACATGCAACCCTAGAGCATCCAGGCAGGGAGATCAAAGAGACCATACCACTGAGTCCCATAGAATTCCTACCATAGAAATTCACCCTACAAACACAGATGACAAAGCAGAGAATCAGGAATCACCAAAATAAACAAAAAGAGTCACCTAAAATGGAGACACAAAGAAAGAACCAGCAAAGGAAAGGAATGGGAGGCTCCCCATAAAAGAGCTAAATGAAATGGAGGCAAGAAAACTATTAGATATAGAATTCAAAAGTATTCTTATAAGGATGCTCACAGAACTCACAGACAACTATAAGAAACTAAGTGGAAACTACAACAGTGTGAAAAAGGAAATAGAAGCTATGGACAAGAACCAGGAAGAAATGAAGCAAACAATTTCTGAATTAAAAAAAAAATACACTAGAATGAATTAGAAGCAAGTTAGATGAAGCAGAGGACCAAATTAGTGAGCTGGAAGGCCAGGTAGATAGAAATATCCAAGTAGAGCAACTGCACAAAAAAAGACTAAAAAAAGTATAAAGATGATTGAAGGGAACTGCAAGACAATGTGAAACACCACAACATTTGAATCATAGGAATACCAGGAAGAGATGAAAAGGAACAAGGGATAGAAACCCTGTTTGAAAAAAATAATGACAGAAAACTTCCCAAACCTGGAGAGGGGGAAAACCATACAAGTTCAGGAAGCACAGATGTTCCCAATGGAGATGAACCCAAAGAGGCCTTCTTCAAAACACATCATAACTAAAATGCCAACTTTTAAAAACAAAGAGATAATCTTAAAAGCAACAAGGAGAAACATGAAGAAACATACGAGGGAGCCCTGATTAGGCTAGCAACTGACTTCTCAATGGAAACGCTCCAGGCCAGAAGAGAATGGCTAGAAATATCCCAAGTAATGAAAAACAAAGGCCTGCATCCAAGACTACTCTACCCAGCAAGATTCTCAATTAAAATGGAAGGCCAAATAAGGAGTCTCCCAGACAAAATAAGCCTGAAAGAATATACCTCCACCAAACCAGCTCTGCAAAAAATGCTAAGGGGACTGTTTTAAGAAGAGGAAGAAAAAGAGTGAGGAATAGATGAACACAGGTAAAAAGAGGAAAAATAAGTAAGTACTTATCAATAATAGCCTTAAATATTAACAGATTAAATACTCCAATCAAAGACATAGAGTAGCTGAATAGATAAGAAAACATGCCCCACATGTATGCTGCTTACAAGAGACCCACCTCAGAACAAAAGGCCTGCACAGACTCAAAGCGAAGGGTTGGAAAAAATATTCCAAGCAAATGTGCAGGAAAAAAATCTGGGTTAGCAGTACTTATATCAGATAAAGTAGACTTCAAAACAAAGGCCATAAAAGGAGACACAGAAGGATACTTCATAATACTCAAGGGAAGAATTTATCAAGAAGACATAAACATTATAAACATTATAAACATTATAAACATATGTTTACCCAACATAGGAGCATCCAAATATATAAGAAAAATATTGGCAGACTTCAAAAAAGATATAGACAGCAACACACCTATACTAGGGGATTTTAACATCCCACTGACAAAAATGGATAAATCTTCCAAACAAATTATCAACAAGGATGTTGCAGCATTGAACAATGCCCTATATCAAATGGACTTAACTGATATATGTACAGCTATGTTGTGACACTTCAAGGCCAGGCAGGTGTTTCTGCAGCTCTGGCCACTGCTGTCTCTGTAGCTCCAGGTGCCACTGTCATCTTCTGGGGTCTCTCTGACAGGTGCCATACTCGCCTGCCATTGCCATCACTTCCACCACCATGTCTCTCTGGCCCCCTCCTTATCAGTGAGCTTTCTGGATACCAGCACCTGCTTTCTCATCTTATACCATTTCTAGCCTGCTTTCTCGCAGACTTTCAGGATATGCAACCAGCTCTTACAGCTCCCATGGCGGTCCCACCTCCTGGAACACTGCTGCAAAATGGAGATAAGTGGACTCCTTACCAAATCAACAAACAGCAAGTCCTGGTGAGATTGTGGAGAAAAGGCAACCCTAGTACACTATTGGTGGGAATGCAGACTGCTGCACCCAATGTGAAAAATTGTATGGAATTTCCTCAGAAAACTAAAAATGGTACTGCCTTTTAACCTGAAATTCCATTGCTGGGATTATACCCTAAGAACCCTGAAACACCAATTCAAAAGAACCTACGTACCCCAATGTTCATAACAACACAATTTACAATAGCCAAGTGTTGGAAGCAACCTAAGCACCCATCAATGAATGAGTGGATGAAAAATCTATGGTACATTTCCACAATGGAATACTACCCAGAAGAAAGAAAGAAAGAGCTCCAACCCTTCACAACAGCATGGATGGGCCTGAAAAGCATTATGCTAAGTGAGATAAGCCAGAAGGTGAAAGGCAAATGTCATATGATCTCACCTGTAAGTGGAACTTAATCAACAAAGTAAACAAGCAAACAAAATATAACCAGTGACATTGAAATAAAGAATAATCAGACAGTAGCTAGTGTGGGGGGAAGCAATCATGGGGGTAGAAAGGAAAGGCCATCAAGGAACATGTACAAAGGACACATTGTCAAGGTCAAAGGGTGGTAGTTTTGAGGATGCGAAGCTGGAATGGTTTTGGCAGGGGAATGCAGTAGGGGGAAAATGGAGACAACTGTACTTGAACAACAATGAAAATAAATAAATAAATAAATAAATAAATAAATAATCTGTTACTGGAAAAAAGATAAAGTTACAACAAAATTTTAAAATTTATATGGAAAGGTAAAAGACTTGCAAAAGCCCATGCAGTCTTGAGAAAGAATAGGATCAGATGATTTATACAATCTGATTTCAAGACTTTCTATAAAGCTATATCAATCAAAACTGTAATTTTGGTGTAAGGATAAATCTATAGATCTATGAAAAGAAGAGTCAAGAAATAAACCCAAACATATGATCAATTGATTCTTTACCAAGTTACCAAATAATTTAATGGGGGAAACTATTGGTTTTTAAACATATGGTGCTTCAACAGTTAAGTGTGTTTATGGAATAAAAGAAACTCCAATATTATTTTGCACTACATTAAAATATTTTTTTAAATCATAGATCTAAATGTAAGAGGTAAAACTTTTTAATGTCCAGAATTAAACATAGAAAAAAATCTTTGTGACACTGGGTTAGGCAAAGATTTCTTAAATAGAATGCAAAAGGCACAAAATATGAAAGAAAAAAAATAAAAATAAAAATAAAAAATAATTTAAAATAAAATTTATGAAAAACTCATACAATTCAACAGCAAAAAAAAAAAAAAAAAAAAAAAAAAAAAAAAAAAAAAAAAAAAAAAAAAAAAAAAAAAAAAAAAAAAAAAAAAAAAAAAAAAAAAAAATCCAATTTAAAAACGGGCAAATGAGCTGAATAAATATTTCTCCAAAACTGAAATGGGAAAAGATGTTTAATGTCACTAATCATCAGAGAAATGTACATTAAGACATGATAAAATAACACTTCACACTTGTCAGAATGGCTGTCATCAATAAATCAACAAACAATAAAAGTGATGACAGGATGTCAAGAAAAGGAAACCCTCACACACTGTTGGTGGGAAGGAAGTTCTTCAGAGCAGCCACTATGGAAAACAGTATGTTGGTTCCTCAAGAAATTGAAAATGAAACTGCCTTATAACACAGTGATTCCACTTAGGGCTATATATTCAAAGAAACTCAAAACACTAAATCAAAAGAAGGGGAAGGGGCAAACAAAGGGAGATGAATAGAGGACTCATGGACACAGACAAGGGGGGATTGACTGTGGGATTGGGGAATTGAGTAGGGGTGAGCAGTGGAGAAAAACTTGGGACAACTGTAACTGAACAACAATAAATTAAAATAATAGAAAAAGAAATCATAGTAAAAATGTATATGAACCCTATGTTCATTGCAGTACTATTTATAATAGCCAAACTGTGGAAGCAACTCAAGTGCCCATGAATAGACTAGTAGATAAACAATCAGTGGTACAATGAAGAGGGATATTACTTGGCCATGAAAATGAAATCTTCCCATTTATAACATGACTGGACCTAGAGGGTATTATGTTAAATGAAATAAGTCAGACAGCAAAATCAAATGCCATATGATTTCACTTATATGTCAAATCTAGAAAATAAAATAAATGAACAAACAAAACAGAAACAGACTCATTGTAGGGGACCCTGTCCTGCAGTGTCCCCCAGAGTCACAGATGAGAATAAGACTACCAAAACATAATCTGCTTGGGGAGAAAAGGCTGGCTAATCCCTCTGAGGAGAAGAACCCCATGCACCTTTTTCCTTGGGCTTTTGTTGAGTTTAGCTTGCATAGCGATGCATATCAAAGAAAGGAGATATGATTTACAGATAACATTACTGGGATCACAAGGGTCTGTTTGAGTCAGGGTCTGGTAGAGAGAGTGACACCAATTGGCCATAAAACTGGGGGAAGAAACTCATTTTGTGGTTGGTCCCTAAACATTTAGTATGCATAATTTGAGGGCATTCTTAGCAAAGCATTTTTCACAGGACTTAATGCATTCTTTCTCAGGCCCAATTGCCCCCAGAAACACCCTGTTCCACCATAGGGTTGCACACACCTCTGGCATTGTTTCAGGCCTGAGTCAGCTGGAGGAAGCAAGGCAGCCAAGAGACTAGGAGACTTTTTTACAGATAGAAAGAAGACTCAGGCTATGACAAAGCCAAGGGGCAAGGGTCTTTTGTCCCTTCTCTATATAGTCCCTTAAATGCTTCTCTGATGGCACCTTTAAGTTTGTGCCTATCTTAGGTTGTTCCTTCCTTGAGGAATCTTACCCATCATTGGCTATCCAGCCATCCTGCAGGGGCCAAATAGGGTGAAGTAAAGGGGGCAGAGGTTGCGCCCCTGCTGAGAGGATAAGTTATATCTCCTTAGTGGCTAATGGTCCCAAGGTCTCTTTACTTAACCTTAGCCATGGGACCTTCTCACCTGTTGGTGAGATTACAGCTCCTGAAACCAGGCAGTACTGTTCCCAGTAACTCATAGATACAGAAAATGAACAAATGGTCACCAATTGAGAGAGGGATTGGGAGAGCTAGGTGAAAAAATTGAAGGGATTTAGAAATAGATTAGTAGCTACAAAATAATGGTAGGGATGGAAAATACAGCATAGGAAATATAGTTAATAGTATTGTAATAACTATGTGTGTTACCAGGTAGGCAATAGACTTATCCAGGGGATCAATTTATAAATTATATAAATATCTAACCATTATGCTGTATACTTGAAACTAATATGGTATTGAATATCAAGTATAATTGAAAAAAATATAAAGAGTAAAAAAAATTAAAAAATAAAAAGTGGTGAATGTTTTAAGAACAATACAAAGTTCCATGAAATTGAGAGAGATTGAGAATAAGAGAAAATTACATTGTAGGAAGTCCTTTATAAGGAAGATAGGACTTTGTCACAGGTTGGCTGCTAATGTGAATCGATTGAGATAGTCATGTGGAGGAGAATTATTAGGGAGTGCTATTGGGATTGTAAGTGTGGATGTGAATGTGAGAAAGCAAGATTACATAGAAAGGCAGGCTGAAACATCTCAAGAAATTCTCAGTGAAAGCCATGGGGATCTGCGGAGCTGGGATAGTCCTTCATTGTTATACTGCAATGGGGAAAAAAGGCTGCACACATTTACCCTTTTTTCTTGGTCATTCACTGCATGTGGGCTATCCCAAGAAGGATTCATAATTTTGGGTAAAGCAACTCAGATATTTATTGGAATGCTTTGCAGTCTTACTTTCAGCCTTTGGAGGAATAAATATTCCAGTCCTAAAAGAGAGTGTGGTTGTACATTCAGAGCATGCATTATAGACTCCAACAATCAGAAATACTAGGAACTAATTTCAGTATGTGCAAGAACATTATTATTCAAAAATATACATGTAGGGGCATGCGCATGATTTTCTGCTTTGGCTTGAACTTAAACAGGAGCAAAGAGAACAAATGGTTAGTGGATGACCTTTTTTCACATATTGCTGAGAGACTTAAATAATATTTTCTGAAATTTATTTTGAATATACTTTTTAGCATGGCACTTACATGAATTTATATAGGGAAATCAATAAAAGAATTATAATGAAACTGGAAATGAATACAAAGCAAATAAAATATTGGAGTATGTCAGGTGAGAGGTAGCAAGGATTCTTTGTGTATTATTAGTGAACGTGAAAGAAAGTAATTGATTCCAGAAAAAGTGTATAAATAATATGAGCAAAATTTTTATAAGAGGTTATAAGATAGTAATCACTTTACATAAATTATTTAATCTGATTTACAATAACTAAGAAATAAATACTGTTGTTATCATTCACATTTTATAGAAAATAATTCTGAAAAACAAGCTGTTTAAGTAGCATTTAAGTAGCAAGCCTAAACTAAGTTTATACAGTTAGTAAGTGGCTGAGGTTGAATTCGATGCAATTTGCTCCAGAGTTAGTGTACTTTGTGTGACAAATAGTAAATATTTAACAAAAAATTAAATTGCAAGAGTAAAAACAAATTTTGGGGACAAAAGCATGAGTTGGGAGATTATATATATAATATATATTTTATATATTTCATATATGTATCATATATGTGGCACACATGTGTGATGCATATACATTATGTGTGCCATATATGTGGCACATATTATACCCACAAACATGCACACATATACGATATGGCATTTCATCCAGGTAAAATGAGAACTATAATACAAAAGGAAAGTTGAAGTTAGAGTGAAGATTTTGTCGTTTTGTTTAGCAGAGATAATTTTGAAGGCTTTAAGACACCACACAACATAGTTTTGCATGCAGTCCTGGAAAGTTGACTGAAGTAACAGTATTCCAAATTGAGTAAATACTGGCTGGCTTCTTTAGATACTAAAATATCACTCACTATTACTTCATGACACTTTGATAAGTGCTGATTATTAACTTCCATTTTATTTAGAGTTCTCTTGTCTGCCCTACTTTGTACATGATATATGCAATTAGACAATGAATAATCTACTGCTGCTTTACCTTGTATATCTACCCGTTCCATCTCAGGCAGTGTATATCACTCACTTGCAGCTTCCAGTAGCTAAGAAATCCACATGACCACATTTTTCTGGGCATTCTTATGTTGTCTACCAATAGGGGTATTCAACACCATGGAAGTCACGGAGCAACGGAGATAAATGTTCTTGATATTTACCCATCACTGTGACCAAATGTCCATACTTAACCCACATCTTTGCACACATTTTATATATAGCCATGAACTGCTTCTGAAGTTGAAAATATTCAGCCTATTAGAAGTCAGTACTTGGGTGTTAATATTTTTTTCTTTACCACATTTTTCTTTTCTTTTCTTTTTCTAGTGTTCTCTACTTCTCCAAAACTTGACAGGGTCCATTACAGGAAAGATCAAGAAAATAGTTGGGTAGGGGAGTTTCAGGAGCTGACCACTCATATTTGTTCTACCTATAACTATGTGGGATTAAACAGAATAGATTGAGTAGTGTTTGCAGCATTTTTAAATACAGGTTTTTTTTTTTTTTTTTGATGTCCCATGGAAAGAATAATTTGAAAGCAAACACTTTTAATTTGCAAAAGTATAACTTTATTAAGAGTAAAGTGAATTTTCTCTAAATGCTCAAGTTTTACAACAACAGTATAAACCAGTCTGAATTACTATAGATTATAGTCTATACAATGAAGGCATCAAGTTCATATTAATTATGTCAATTTTATCCATACAGTATGAGAGAGAAAACTGTTTCTTCAGTGTTAACAGTTTAGCTATATTACTCTATGGTCTTGCTGCTTAGGCAGTGCTTTTGCTGTGTCTCTAAACCAACTCTAGCCCTTTCATGCAAGTGCATGTCCAGATAGCAGATCACAGAATTGCAAGCAAATGTGAGTTCCTAATGTGACTTCCCCAACAGTCCTGTGATCAAGTTTCCCCTGCTTCTCAGCACCTGAATCCCTAAACACACCTGTTAGATAAGACCCCAGTGGGGCTTACCAACATCTCACCTTTTGGTTTGAATTTATCAATCTGGCCTGAGTCTGGGAACTACAAAACATTTCACTCTTGGAACCTAATAAAAGCATGTGCCCCAGGTCATGTTTTTGTCTGCAATCTGCCTTCACCCTTCCATGTGACCCCTCAGGTCTTGCTGGGTTCTTCTTCCAGGATCTGTGAGTAATAAACTCCTCTGTGTTACTTCCACTTGTGGTCTGTTTTTGAAGCAAGGAATACCATAAGGAAACTTGGGCTCCACTTAATATTGTTATTCTGACAAATTCTTAACATTGAGTCACAGGGGTAAGCCAGTAAAAGAAGAGGCTTACAGATTAGAACTGATTGTTCCTTGCTGCTTTATTCCTGATGAAAGTACAGTGATATGAAGGCAGATATGCTCATCTTGGCTAGGAGGAATCTGACCACAAGTCTGGTGATCATTTCCTCCAACAAGCACTGTGGATGCTGTCAACCTCTGATGTCAATGCATTAGTCAGGGTGCCAGCATTGCATAGCAACAGGAGAGTAGCAAGCATGGCAGGTGTTTCAGTATATTGAATGAGGGATGAGTGAGAAGAGATAAATTCAGAGTTTCTTGCACAAGTTTTAAATTTTATTTTAAAGGAATGATCAGCACTTGAAATGTATACAGAGAGTAAGTTTTTATCTCTTTTGCTTTTTATAAAACCACTCCAATTTCTATAAAAATTCACTGTGGAGATGGGAATGGAGACTAAGAGTGGTAAATGAGAGACTAGTTACTAGTCGATAGTAATGGTTCACTTTAAAATGGCTTTGACTAAGGTTGAATAATGAAATTGTGATAGGTAATCAGAGACATAACTCATTTTAGAGGTACACTTGAAATGACATAATAATGAATTATCAGCTATAAAGAGAAATAGAAAGATGAGCGATCATGCCGAAGTTTTAAGTAAGAGCATGAGAGCGGGTGGTGTTACAAGGTGTTGAGATGAGCTCCTAATGCTACTAGATTTCATGCAACTAAATACCTGAATCCAATTATAAAATCATTTTCCTTATTTTCATGCCCATTCAGGTGCCTCCTAGTGGCAATGTTTTTCTTCCATATAGTTCATCTATAGGGAAAACAATAGCGGTTATGCAAATACAAATCTGAACTACCTCCTATAATATCTGTCACTGTAAATTAGTTAATTGTCTTTTTGGATTACATACTTTGTATTTTGTGAAGTTTAATCACTGAGTTGGTCTTTAAAATTCCAGACAACGGTGTTAACTGACAGATCTTATATTTTGTTCTTCTTAGATAATATAACAAATTCAACAAAGTAAAAGATGCCTTACAGAACTAACCACTTAGAATAAAATCCCTATATTACTGTTCCTTTTTCATTTAAACTTCTATATTTAGCTTCTCATGGTACACTATGAAAGAAACAAAATTTATATTTCTGGTCAACAAGAACCATTAGCATTCTTCTGGGAAGATGAATTCCTCTCTCTCTCTCACTCTTATTCATTGCCTTGTTCCTAGAACAATTTTGGAATAAGCCACTTTGCCAGCAAGTTCTCTTCTTAATCCCTGAAGGCACTGAAGTTCTTCCAGAGATGATTGTTAGCACAAGCATAGAAAAAGGTTTGCTCTTGAGGAGATTCCCATTATTTATCACTTTGAAAAACAACTAAAGTTCCATTGCTTTAGTAAAGCAAAAACCATTTGTTAACCAACCATGGCAATTCCTTATCATCAGTTTCAAAGAAATAATCATTGTTTATACCTAATCTAGTGAAACTACTCTTTAAGTAAACTTACTAAACCCATCTCAATTTTCTCCTGAAAACTTGGTGTAAAGAAAGCGCTGGCCTGCAAACCAAAGGGTCACTGGTTCAATTCCCTGTCAGGTCACATGCCTGGGTTGCAGACCAGGTCTCCAGTGAGGGGTGTGTAAAAGACAACCATACATTGATGTTTCTCTCACTCTGTTTCTTCCCTCCATTCCCCTCTGTCTAAAAATAAATAAATAAAATATTTTTAAAAAAGAAAGGAAGACATATTTTTGTTTAAGTATACTCTCCTCAAGGAAATTTATTACAGATACAAAATAATACTACACCTTATTTAAAATTGTATTTTCCTACAGTATGTGATATATATGTTTTGCCTTAGTTTTGATACACTGAGTCTATACCCAGGTTACACTTTGAGGTACTCTAATTAAAATACACACTCCCAGGATGTTTACATTAGCATTTTAAGAGGCTAGGAAGAAGTTTTTGGTACCAAACATTAACATTGCTACAAATACAATTGATGGTAATAATAGTTGCTTATATACATAAAATGATTAGAAATATTATATAGATATATTTACAATGTTATAAATGTTATATAATAATAGGACACTCTCAGCAATTTAACACATAGCAGTGACCTCTGGCACCAAGGACCACATTCATTCCAGCACTGAGATGAAAAATTCATGTATTTAATCAACAGAAATGTAGTTTTAAAATTTACACAGAAATAGAATGTAATAATACAATATATGAAATTTGTTTTTATAAATACTTATGTAGAAAAATATTGAAGAATAGTATTGTGCTTTAAATATTGATATGTATTTTAAGCAGAAATGAAATGTTTTGAAAGAATGATTTTGCTTTAAATATTAAGAATCTAATATAGTAAATACATTGACATTATCCTAATTTCAGATAACCACATATATGTTTATACTTAATTATTTAGTTTTCATACATTATAATTGATATATGTTACCCATATCCAGATTCGTTGCAGAAAGTCAGTTTTTATTAACTTATTATAAAATGTGTTGAGAATCAGGAGAATGAGAAAAATAATAACAGGAAAAACAGCATAATAAGCCTAAAATTATTAAATAATGATTTCATGTATGCTAAAATTGGTTTGCAGATCATTTAAAAAACAACATAATGAAGGGAAACTATATCAGTCAAATGATTCAAAATGATGTGAAGTTAAAGCATTGATAAAAACAAAAAGGACATTTCTCAGGAGAAATATGAGTGTATTTTACTGGTAATAAGATATGACTGAAGTTTTCCTCAGCTTTTGCCAAAAAGAAAATATTTAATATTCCACTTATATTGACTTACAACATAAGCAACTTGAATTTTATAAGGGGAATTCTGTTGGTGGTCAATAAACTGACCTAAATATCCAGTTGTCTCCTGAACTAGCTTGATGTAGCTACAGGTATTGTCTAGGAAGTGGGAATTAGCCAAGAGTATTCTATTATAATTTTCATTGCAAGTCTTTCCATACTATTTGATATTTTTTAATAAACTTCATATATTTGTTAAAATATATAATGGGAAAAATTGGTTGCAAACAATCCCCATAAACACCATCAGCATACCATGACTAATACACATAAAATATTTAAACAGATAGTTTATCCATCTATAATTTTTTCATACAATAAAATTTTGAGAAATTTCCATGTTCTATTATCATAGTGCATTGAAATTAGAAATGAAATGTTAAATATAGAATTCTCCTAGCTCAATCCCTCTACATCCCACCCAGCCATAACATTCTCAGGAGCTGTCAGCCTGCCCTCTCCATATGAGTCTGTCTCTATTTAGTTTTGTCCATTTTGTGCATTACATTCCACATCTGTGTGAAAGTATATGGTTATTGTCTTTGGCTGGCTGATTTCATTTATCATAATATTCTCCAGGAGCCATTCGTACTGTTGCAAAGGGTAAAATTTCTTTCTTTTTATGGCTGAGTAATATTCCATTACATCAATAGACCACAGTTTTGTTTATATACTCATCTGCTCATGGACCCTTGGGCTACTTCCAAATCTTGGCTATTGTGAATAAAGCTTCAAGGAACATCGGGGTGGAAACATTCTTCCAAATTACTGTTTTGGGTTTCTTTGAATAAATTCCCAGAAGTGGAAACACTTGGTCATAAGGCAGTTGTATTTTTATTTTTTTGAGTTAATGCCATATTTCTTTCCATAGTGGCTGCACAAATCTTCATTCCCACCAACAATGCCAAAAGAATTCCTTTTCTCCACGTCCTCGCCATTGCTTGTTTGTTGATTTATTGATGATACCATACTGACAGGTGTGATATCTCATTTTGGTTTCATTTTCATTTCTCTGATAATTAGTATGATATTGAGCATCTTTTCATATGTCTACCGGCCATCTGTATGCCCTCTTTGGACAAATGTCTGTTCATATCTTTTGATCATTTTAATTGGACTGTTTATTTGGTGTTGAGTTTTATATGTTCTGCATACATTTTGGATATTAACCCTTTATCAGATATATCAGAGAATGTTCATTCATTCAGTGTGTTGTCTTTTCATTTCATTAATGGTTTCTTTTGCTCTGCAATAGCTTTTTAGTTTGATATAGTCCCATTTGTTTTTTCTTTTGTTTCCCTTGTCCAAGGAGCTATATCAGCAAAAAATATTATTACAAGAAATGTTCAAGATTTTATGGCTTGTGTTTTCTTCCAAGATTTTTATGGCTTTGAGTCTAACATTTAATAATTTAACACATTTTGATATATTCTTGTATATGTTGTAAGAGGGTGGCCTGGTTTCTTTTTCCTTTTTATGTATCTGTCCAGTATTCCCAACACTATTATAGACTCTCTTTCCCCTATTGTATGTTTTTATCCTTTGTCAAATATTAGTTGACTGTAAGGGCATGGGTTTATTTCTAGGGTTTATATTCTGTTTCATTGACCTACATGTCTATTTTTATGTCACTAACACGTAGAGTTTGATATCAGGGAGCATGATTTCTCCAAACTTTCTTCTTCCTCTTTCCCCGATTGCTATTGGTTTTAGGGGTCTTCGGTGGTTTCACATAAATTTTTAGAGTATTTGTTCTAGTTCTGTGAAATAGGCCACCATTGGTATCTTTATAGGAATTGTGTTGAATCTATCAATTGCCTTGGTTAGTATGGACTACTTAATGGCATCTTTTCTTCCTCTGCATAAACATGGTATATGCTTCCACTTATTTGTACGTTCTTCAGTTTCTTTCTCCAGTGTCATAATTTTCCAAGTATAGGTCTTTTACATACTTGGTTAAACTTTATTCTTGTTGAAAGAATTGTAAATGGAATCTTTTCTTAGTCCCCGCTTCTGGTAGTTCATTACTAGTCTACAAAAATGCAAATGATGTCTGGATATTTATTTTGTATCCTGCTACTTTACTAAATTTGTTTATCAGTTTAAGTTTTAAGTGTAATATTTAGGGTTTTCTATACACATCATTATGTCTCCTACAAATAATGAGTTTTACTTCCTCTTTCCAATTTAGGTGCTTTTTATTTCTTCTTGTCTTGTTTGATTGCTGTGGATAGGACTTCCAGTACTGTGTTGAATAAGAATGGTGGAAGTGAACATCCCTGTATTATTCCTGATCTCATGATAAGCACAATTAGTGTTTACCTATTAGTAAGATGTTCATTGTCAGTTTGACATATATGACCATTATTATTTTGAGGTATGTTCCCTCTATTCCTCTCAAGAGTATTTTTTTAAATAGGTACTGGATTTTATTAAAATTTTTTCTGCATCACTGATATGATCATATGATATCTATTTTTTATTATTGTTTCAGTACAATTATCTCCATTTTCCCCTCACCATTCCACCCCTCACAACCCATCCCCACATCCAACCTTTAGTTCTACCTCCTTTGGCTTTGTCCATGTGTCCTTTATATATGTTCCTTGACAACCACTCCCCTACTTTCCCATGTTATACCCTTTCCTACTCCCATCTAATTTCTATCAGATTATTCTTTATTTCAATGTCTCTGGTTATATTTTTCTTGCTTGTTTTGTGAACTAGGATCCACTTATAGGTGAGATCATATGGTATTTGTTTTTCATCACTTGGCTTATTTCACTTACATAATGCTCTCCAGGTTCATCCATGTTGTCACAAAGAGTAGGAGCTCTTTATTTCTTTCTCCTGTGTGGTATTCCATTGTGTGAATATACCACAGATTTTTCATCCACTCATTCAGTGGTTGGCACTTAGGTTGCTTACAGCACTTGGCTATTGTAAATTGTGCCACTCTGAACATTTTGGTGCATAAGTTCTTTTGAATTGGTGTTTCAGGGTTCTTAGGATATAATCCTAGCAGTGGAAATGCTGGGTCAAGAGGTAGATCCATTTTTAGTTTTCTTAGAAAATTACGTACTGTTTTCCATAATGGTTGTACCAGTCTGCAATCCCACCAACAGTACACTATGGTTCCCATTTCTCCACATCATCTCTAAAACTTATTGTTTGTTGCTTTGTTTATGATAGCCATTCTGACTGGTATGAAGTGGTATCTCATCATGGTTTTAATTTGCATCTCTCTGATGGCTAGTGACGCTGAGTATCTTTTCATATATTTCTGGGCACTCTGCATGTCCTCCTTGGAGAAATGTCTGTTCAAGTCCTTTGCCTGTTTTTAATTGAGATGTTTGCCTTCCTGGAGTGGAAGGCAAAAATAATGTGAGTTCTTTATGTATTTTGGAGTTCAAACCCTCATTGAACTGGCAAATATATTGGCAGTTATATATTGGCAAATATATTGCCAATATATTGGCAAATATATTTTCCCATTTAGTGGGTTCACTTTTCATTTTATTGATCTTTTCCTTAGCAATGCAGAAGTTTTTTTTTTTATTATTATTTTGATGAAGTGTCATTTGTTTATTCTTTCCTTTATGTCCCTTGCTTTAAGGGACATGCTAATGAAAATATTGCTGTGTGGAATACCCATGAATTTTCTGCTTATGTTCTCCTCTATGACTTTTATGGTGTCACAACTTATATTTAAATTTTTATGCATCTTGTGTTTATTTTGGTGTATGGTGCAAGTTGGTGGTCATGTTTCATTTTTTTTTTCATGTAGCTGTCTAACTCTCCCAACACCATCTGTTAAAGAGGGTATTTTTACTCCATTTTATGCTTCTACCCTCTTTGTCAAATATTAATTGAACATAGAGACAGGGATTTATTTCCGGGCTTTCTGTTCTGTTCCATTGATCTATGTGTCTGGTCTTATGCCAGTACCATGCTGTTTTGATTACCGTGGTCTTGTAATACAGTTTGACATCAAGTATTGTGATCTCTCCTACTTCGATCTTCTTTCTCAAAGTTGCTGCAGCTATTTGGGATCATTCAGGGTTCCATATAAGTACTTGAAATGTTTGTACTGTGGAATATGTCACTGGTATTTTACTAGGGATTGTGTTCAATCTATAAATTGCTTTGGGTAGTATGGACATTTCAATGACGTTAATTCTTCCATCCAAGAACACAGTATAGGCTTCCACTTCTTTGCACTTTCCTTCATTTCTTCAGTGTTGTCTAGTTTTCTGATTACAGGTCTTTTACCTCCTTGGTTAGGTTTATCCATAGGTACTTTATTTTTCTTGTCAAATAGTAAATGGGATTTTTTTCCCTATTTTTGTTTCTGATATTGCATTGGTGGTGCACAAAAATGCCTTTGATTTCTGAATATTGACTTTGTATCCTGCTGTTTTGCCAAATTCACTATTAGGTTGGGTAGTTTGTTTGTTTGTTTTTGTGGAGTCTATAAGGTTTTCTGTGTACACTATCATGTCATTGGAAAACAATGACAGTTTTAGTTCCTCCTTTCCAAGTTGGATCCCTTTTATTTATTTTTCTTGTCTGATTGTTGTGGCTGGAACTTCCAATACTATGTTAAATACAAGTGGTGAAAGCACACACATCATTGTCTTGCTCCTGATCTTAGTAAGAAAGCATTTAGTGTTTGCCCATCGAGTAGGATGTTGACTGTAGGATTCTTGTATGTGGCCTTTACATGTTGTGGTATACTCCCTCTACTCCCATTTTGCTGAGTGTTTTTTATCATAAATGGAGGTTGTAACTTATAAAATGCTTTCTCTACATCTATTGATTGATTGTGTGACTTTTGTCTTTCCTTTTTTATGTGATGAATTATGTTTATTGATTTGTGAATATTGTAGCATCCTTGCATCTTTGGTAGGAATCCCACTTGATCATGGTGTATGATCTTTTAAATGCATGCTGGATGCAGATTGCCAGTATTTTGAGGACTTTAGCATTTATGTTCACCAGTGATATTGGCCTTAGTTTTCTTTCTTTGTTATGCCTTTATCTAGTTTTGGGAATAAGATGATGCTGGCTTAATAAAAAGAATTTGGCAATCTTCCCTCTTCTTGGATTTTTTAATAGTCTTTGAAGGATAGGGGTTAGCTCTTTCTTAAAAGCTTTGTAAAATGCTCCTTTGAAAGCATCTGGTCCAGGGCTTTTGTGGGCCAGGAGATTTTTTGATTACTGCTTCAGCTTTTATTGATTTATTCAGGCTTTTGGCTTCTTCTTCATTGAGTTTTGGAAGATTATATCTTTCTAGAAGTTTGTCCATTTCACCCAGGTTTTCAAATTCCTTGGCATGTAATTTTTGTAGTAATTTCTTATAATCCTGTGTATTTCTGTGCTATTAGTTGTTATCTCTCCTCTTTCATTTCCACTCTTTTTTTGGTCATCTCTCTCTCTCTTCTTTATGAATCTGGTTAAAGGCTACCTTATATCTTTTGATTGGATATTGAAGTCATTTACACTTAAATTATTATGTCTAGGTATGTATTTACTGCCTTTTTAGTCTTTTAACTCTGTTTTTTTTTTGTTGTTGTTGTTGTTTTGTCTTCTTCCTCTTCCTCATCCCTTTCTCCTTTTTCTCCTTCTTAAAGAAGGGTATTTTACATTTCTTGTAATAGTGGTTTGGTGGTAGCAAACTTTTTTAGTTTTTTTCTTGTCTTGGAAGGTTCTTATTACTTCTTCAATTTTTAAAGATTTTATTTATTTCTTTTTAGAGGGATGAGAAGGGAGGGAGAAAGAGAGGGGGGAGAAACATCAAGGTATGGTTGCCTCTCACATGACCCAAATGGGAAACCAGGCCTGCAATCCAGGCATGACCCTGTCAGGGAATTGAACCAGTGACCTTTTGGTTGACAGGTCAACACTCAATACACTGAGCCACACCAGCCAGGACTACTCCTTCAATTTTAAATGATAAACTTTCTGGGTGAAATAGTTTTGTTTGTAGGTCCTTGCTTTTCATCAGTTTCAGTATTTCATGCTAATCCTATCTGGCCTGGAATATTTCTGTTGAGAAATCAGCTGACAGTCTTATGGGAGCTCTGTTATATGTAACTAACTCCTTTTCTTTCACAGCTTTTCAGATTTCCTTCACCTTGAATCTTTGCCATTTTAATTATATGTTTGGTGTGGGCCTCTTTGTGTTCATGTTTTTTTGGGGATTGTCTGATCTTTCTGGACTTGTGCATCTTTTCATTTACCAGGCTAGGACATATTTTGATCATTTATTTCTTCAAATTGGCTATTGATTTCTTGTTCTCTCTCTTCTGCTTCTGGTACCTCTATCATGCAGATATTGTTATACTTCACATTGTTCCAAAAGTCCCTTAAACTATTTTCATTTTTATAAATTGTTTATTTATGTCCCCATTTTGGCTACCTTCTTGTGTTCATTTTTATGTATTAGGTAGATTTTTTAGATTCCTAGTCTTAGTAGAGTAATTTTACCTAGTAAGTGTTTTGTGATAGCCAGTGGTGCATTCTCCTTAATCACCTGAGCTAGATCTCCACGAATGTCTCTTGTGTGGTTTATGTGCCCCTCCCCCCCGCGTTGTAATTGGGACTTCATTTTTATTGGCCTGTTCACATGTAAAAATGACCCTCACACTGGCTTACTCAGAGGCTCAGCCCCAACAACTGCAATGTAACCAGCTGTGCAGGTGCTGAACACATGATGCAGAATTCTCCTAGGCAGAATTGAATGACTGCAAAGGTGCTTCTTTGGATGTGCTGCTGTGAAGCTTATTAGATAACAACCTGATCTGTTGTTATCTGAAGCTGATCACTTAGTGTACTGGTTCTGTGCTTCTTGGGAGGGACTCTGGGGCAGACCAATATCAGATGCTATTATAAGTAGCCCTGGACAACATATTTGGAGCTATAAGCAATTCATAGTTTGTAGCTGCCTCTGCTGGACCTGGGTATGCGTGGAAAGGACCAATCTATGCCCAGCTTTTACTAGCACCAGGCACAAGAACAAGTCAGCAAAGGTCTAAGGCACCCCAAGATCCACCTCTGCTTGCCTTTGCCATTGGGTTACCTGTTACTTTCAGTCACTGAAAATTTTTCTGGCTGTACTTCTCATCAAAGTGTATCTCCACAGTGTGGGGCAACAAGGAGCCCAGAGGGTGGAGCTATTGCTTTTCCTCACACCGATGTCACACAGAGAAGGGTGCTCCACCTAAAAAAGATGGTGTCTGTGGTGTGGGAAAATGACTCAGTAACAGGATTCTGGCAGCTGACCTATTAGTTCTCTCCCCAAAACTGCAAATCCCAGACTCTCCTTACATGACTTTAGTTTACTTTGCCACCCCCACCCTTTGCCAGAAGGCAGGATGAGTGACTTAAGGCAAAATTTTGTACATTGTCCTTTTAAGAGAGTGACTGTTTCTCTGGTTGTCTCTCTCTGGTAGACAGAATCTGAGCTGCTTTTCAAAGCCAGATATTATGTGTTCTAGTGCTCTGGACTAAGGATCTCCACTTACGGTTTAGACCTCACATTCCTCAAGGGGAACCTCCAACAACTGATGTATCTCTTCAGATCCTTAACCACCACACATGTGACTGGGCCAACCATTTTTCACTTTCCTACCAGTGACAATGTGGCTTCTTCTATAAACTTTTGGTTATAAGGTTTCCCTCAGCCCATTCTCAATGACTATTCAAGATGATTACTCTATAATTTAGTTTTAATTTTATCTTGGTTCTGAGAGGTGAGTGTAGCTTCCACCTAGACTCACTTGGATCTCCAAAAATCTTTCTTAAACATGAATTCCCCAATTATCCTACTTGATCATTCATTCAGCTTTATGCATCATCATAGCACTGATTTTAACAAATGTTATAATTTATTAGTTGTCTATTTTCTCCACTAAGACATAGCTATATGATAGTGTTATTCATGTTATCTAAACTTCTGTTTTTCCTGGTATCTAGATCAACGTCCACAGAATGTATGTGTTGTATGAATAGATTAATAATTAATCATTAAGGTCCTAGCTGGTGTGGCTCAGTGGATTGAGCACTGGCCTACAAACCAAAGAGTTGCCAGTTTGATTCCCAGTCAGGGCACATGCCTGGGTTCTGGGCCAGGTCCCCAGTAGGGGGACACACCAGAGGCAACCACACATTGATGGTTCTCTTCCTTTCTTTCTTCCTCCCTTCCCCTCTCTCTAAATATAAATAAATAAAGTCTTTAAAAATAATTCATCATTGTTATATGATGGATATTCAACCACTGCTGAATACCTCAGGTACTTATATAGATAAATATTTAATATGAAATGGACAGTATAATAATTAAAACCATAATAGCCAGACTATGTAGATAATTAAGATATCCAAATAAGTTTTCAATACTTCCCAATGGCTTGATACAAATTATCATAAAGTTGTCCTCAGTAAAGCACAGTTCTTCTACTCATGGAATTCCCAGTCTAAGGAAAGAAATAAAATTATTTGCATGTATATTCTAAACTGTGTAAAAGCTCATATCAGACAGCAATATATTTAATGTCTCAGATTGAGTTTTTATATCAGTTTTTCTTACCAAGTCTAGTATCAAAACCACAATACCAAAACATCCATATTGTTGAATTTTATTTATTCTTTATTTATTGGCATCCTTCCTATTTTTCACTCTGGTGGAATATGCTTAACTTCAATCTACTAAGGGCAATTTTCCCTATCCAAGTAATCTGCCTATAGAAGACCATAAGTTTTTATTTTATGCTTACCGTACTAGCAATTTCTGCCTTCCTATATCTGGATGTCTTTAAACATAAAATAAATGATTTGTTGTTCTGCATTCCTGAATATGAGTACTTTTTCTCTCAGTCCTTGTTATTAGGCCAATCCTTTCAAAGTACATTTTGGAAATAAGACAGAATTTAGGCAACATTTTATTGAAAATCTATCAGAGTTATTTGGTTACTTTAAAATAAGTACAATTATCTAGTTTCTCTCCATCTCACCCACCTCTAAGGGCAACATTTATTATAATGCAAATTGCCACTGTTGAGGTACATCTTTTCATCTCTATACAATGAAAATCATTAAGTATTCATTTTGTAAAACTCAGTGTCTCTGTGCCAGTTGTTCAGGAAACCAGTGCGAGGCCACTAACACTGCTATATTTACTGTAATTGAATTTCTCTAGAATAGCAAGCTGTTAGGACTATTAAGTGCCCAATCAGAAACTTCCCATATGTCTCAATTAAAATGTGGCAGCTACACAGGATACATAAACGTGCTGGCCTTTAAGCCATATTAAACTCCAAGATTTTGCTGTCAAATTAATACATTAAGAAAAATCCTGACACTACAAAATACACATACCTATATATTTTATTTTTCCAAAATTGTCATGATTATCTCAATTATCCTCTTGAAGTAAAACCAATTCAAGACTAGCAGGGACAGATACTATCTTTCATCAATTGTTCTTAGCAACTTTTAAACAATCTATATGTTGGGATAAGATTAATATAGAACTTGTTACAGTACTACCAAGTCTGTGTTGAACTGAAAGTGTAAGTGATATTTATCTTATAATGTTTAGAGTTATTTGATTGCTTTAAGAAAGAAAGGAGTTACCATGTACAGCAAATGCATTTTTCATTGTATGACTTTTAAAATTATTTATCTTTCCACTGGTTTTATATCTTTATTCTCATTTATTTTTCTAATGAAACTCAATTTTCTACTGAGTAAAGGATGACTATACAGATGCAGTATAAGTGTGCGTGTGTTTGTGTATGTACACACATCTTTTAGGTACTTTAGTATATCTGATTTACAAATAGACTTACTGTTTTCAGCATGTTTATGTGAAAGCATGTGTACTTTTAAATTCTAGAAATCTGAAAGTCACAAGAATACCAAAATATTTGTGAGAGAGTTTCTCAGTTCTGTATAGAAGCACTTCCTCATTTAGAAGTTTTATTTTTATTTATCATCTTTATTTTTATTTATTTTTTACTGAGTTTTATTGAAGGGGCATTCATTCACAAACCACATAGTTTTCAAGCGTACCACTGAATAAAACACCATCTGCACACCGTGTGATGCTTCCATCACCCCAAGGTAAGTCTCCTTCCATCCACATGTTAACTGCTTTTGCCCACCTCCACCTATCCCCACTCCCATTCCCTCTGGCCATCACCACTTGCTGTTGTCTGTGTGATAATCCCTTCACCTTCTCACGCAGTCACCCAACCCACCTCTCCTCCAGCAGCTGTCAGTCTGTTTCATGCCGTCATGCCTACATTTTTACTTGGCCAGTTTACTTCATTCATTAGATTCCACAAATAAGTGAGATCGTATCGCATTGGTTTTTCTCTAATTCACTTAGCATAATAATTTCCAGGTTCATCTATGCTGTTACAAAAGGTAAGATTTCCTTTATTTATTTATTTTTTTAATGATTGAGTAATTTTTGCTGGATCAAAAGGCAGTTTCATTTTCAATTTTTTGAGGAAATTCCACCCTGTTTTCCACAGTGGCTACATCAGGCTGCATTTCTACTAGCACTGGGCCAGGGTTCCCTTTTCTCCACAATCTCTCCAGCACGTGTTGTTTGTTTTTTTATTAACATGGCCATTCTGACCTGCATGAGGTGGCATCTCATTGTGGTTTTAATTTGCATCTCTCTGCTGGTTAATGATATTGAGCATTTTTTCAAATGTTTATTGGCCATCTGTATGTCTTCTTTGGAGAAGTGTCTATTCATGCATGGCCTTTGCCCATTTTTTAATTGGGTGGTTTGTCTTCCTTTTGTTTAGTTGTATATATTTTTTATATTTTGAAAATTAATCTCTTATTAGATGTATCATTGACCAATATGTTCTCCCATTCAGTGGGCTTCCTTTTAACTTTGTTGATGATTTTCTTTGCTGTAAAAAAGCTTTTAAGCTTGATGTAGTCCCATTTGTTTATTTTTTCCCTTTGTTTTCATTACTGGAGGATATATATTGGAAAAAAATATTTCCATAAGAGATGTCCTATATTTCCTTCTGGGTATTTTTAATTTAACCAATCAGGAGTGCATTTTTGTCTATTTTCTCATCTGATGAGAAAAAATCTCATATCAATTATGGCACTTATTACAATTTTTTTCCTGCTGTGCCTTTTAACCTTTGAACTCAGAAAATGTGTATTTGGTCAGGAATTATCTGGTATTGACAATAAATTTATGCCTCCCAAACAATTGCTTGGCACTGTACTATTTTCTCTACCATTGTTCAAAAGCACAATATAATATTTTTCATTATGATTAGTTTATTATTATTTAATTAATATCTCATTAAAATTAATATCTAACTAATTTAACGTGTTTAGATATATTTTATGCATTTACTCAAAAATCTATTAGTTTCATGCTGTGTGCTAATATGTAATTCCCTTGCAGAGTTTGAAATAAAGTTCAAAAGACAAGAAGGTAAGAAGACAAATAGATTGCAGTGCTGGAGAGAAAGAGCAAAGAGAAGCAGCAAGCGGAGGGTATGTTACTTAAACTAGGTCATCAGTCATCTTCTTTTTGAGAAGATGTTGCTTAGGTCAAACTGGAAAGACTGCAGTTATCAGTCTATGCAAAACACAAATGACAGAATAGCAGGAGTGAGAAGGTCCTGAAACAGGATAGAACATGTTTACTACCTGCTTTTTTGCACTCAAACAAAATTTCATATGAGTAAGAAACAGTGATTTCTTGCACTGTGGATCTCAGCATGTTGCCTATTACAGAAGAGATATCTAATAAATATTTGTTGAATGAATTTTACTTGAAATAAAAAAATTCCTCAAAGCTTATCACCATGACTATGTCAACATTTAGAGATAATAGACGTTTTTTAAGAAAATGTACTGTGTTAAATGTTATTGTTATTGGTGTAATGTTGTACTTTGAATTGAATAAAATATATTCTTATTTTCATCATAATTGGCACATTGGTCTGTGAAATCTTTCCTACATAAATGTTTGTATATTTATTGATATATATTTACTAATCTAAACTTCTTTTATCATTTCTTCCTATAAGCAATTATTTTGTGTTTTTCATGCATCAGTATTATGTTATTGTAAATTGTGTATACTTATTTTGACTTGATTTGAATTTACAGGAATAGTGCACTATTATAAGACTCATTCTGCTTCTTTTACAAGCTCAGTCCATATTTTGAGGTATTATTGATATATTGATAAACTGTATATATTTAAAGTGTACAGCTGAATGAGTTTCAGAATATGTATACACCTGTGAAACTATTACTAAACAAACAAACAAAAGAGCATATCCATACCTCCAAAAGTGTCTTTAGGTGACATTGTAACCTGTTGCTTGCTTTCCCATTCCCACAGTCCTAGGCATTGATCTGCTTTCTGTCACAGTGGGTGCATTTGCATATTTAGAATTTTATTTAAATGGAATCATACAGTATGGCCTCCTTTTTTCCTGACTACTTCAACTCAGCATAATTATTTTGAAATGCACAGATTTTGTTGAGTGCATCTGTAGTTCATTTCTTTCATTGCTGGTAATATTCTGTTGTGTGAATACAACATTTTGCTTATCCAACTATTGGTAATCATATGAGTTAGTTTCAGTGTTTGTTAATACAAGTAAGTTTATATGTGTACAATTTAAAAAATATATTTCTTAACTAAATAGTTTGAAATAAAATGGCTGGGTAGTATGTAGATAAATGCTTAAAATTTTAAAAACATTCAAACTCTTACCACAATTGTTTGTACCTTATTTTAATCCCTGTATGTCATGTTATTGTCAATCTTTTAAATTTTAACTGTTTTGCATGTTTGTGTAGTGAGATTGCATTGGCATTTTAATTTCATTTTTCTACTGTCTGACAATATGGACATCTTGACCTTTTTTTTTAATCCCAGTGTCTTTATTAAAGTTTCTGTTCAATCAACTGCCCTTTTATTTTTTACTTATTTTGAAAAATTTCATTGTTTACTTTCTTATAATTGGGTGAAAGATATTTACATATGCTAGCATGGGTTTTGTTGAGTATGTTCTGAGAATATTACTTTTACTGTTCATTATCATTTAATACTGTTCATTGTTGCACTTTCTATTATCTTATCAGTGGATTTAAAGAAACACAAGTTAAATTTTATAATATAAAATGTATTTATTTTTAATGTTTTGTGTTTTGTGTAATATTTAAGAAATCTTTGACAGACCCAAGACCTTAAGAATATTCTCTTATGTTCACTTAAAGAGTTTTAGTGTTTTACTTCTGCATTTATTTCTGTGTTCCATTTAAATTTAATATTTAATTTTCCATAAGGAAAAGAGGTAAATATTCATTCTGCTATGGCTATCTAATTTTCCAGGACAATGTGTTTTAACATTTATTCTTTCTCCACTGAATTGTGTTGGTAACATTGCTAATAATTAACTGATCATAAAACTATGTGTTGGCTTTTAGATTTCTTACTTGATTCCATTGTTAAAGTATATGTCAATGTTTATAAAAAACATTGTGTTCAGTGTTTGTTAATATAAGTAAGTTTATATGTGTACAATTTTTTAAAAATCTTCCTTAATTAAATACTTTGAAATAAAATGCCTGGGTAGTGTGTAGATAAATGCTTAACATTTTTTAAGCCCTTTTAAGCACCAATGAAACACTGTCTTGGTGAGTGTAGATTTATAACAGGTTTTGAAACTGGGTAATATAAGTCCTTAATTTATTCCCTTTTAAAACTGTTTTGGCTATTATAGGTTTTTTTTTCCATTCCATATAATTTTAGAATTAACTCCTCAATTTTGGCAAAAAAAAAAAAACAAAACAAAACATTCTATTTGTCTTATAACCTCCAATGTATCTCTACTATATGAGGCCAGCCATACCCAGCCCAGGCGTACAGGTAAGGTAGGAGACCTCTGTCACTCTCCGCTTACCTACGTTTGGCTTGCTTTGCTCCATTTTGGAAAATCGGTTCCTCAAGGTTTCCTTGGATTCAATGTTCTCTGCTACTTCCACAGAAACTATACTTTCTGTTTTGTTGTATTTTTGATTACCAGATAAAAGCAAGTATTTAACATTATTACAAAAGCATATGAATCTTAGAGTTTATAATACAGTTTTGATTCCTTTAATATCTGTTTGTTTAGAAAAATGTTTTATTATTTCTTGTGTCAATTTAGTGCTTCATTTTTTTTCAAAAATGTTATTGTTTCTCCAAAATTTTCAAATTGATTAAGATATACAGGAAATCCCTACTTTGTATGCTTCTGGTAAGAACAAATTTTAATTTTCAGGGCTTAACTATATAATAGATTTATTCTAAACTCATGGTTCAAATTTAATTACCATGGTATATTGACTTTGAGTAATCACATAAAGTATGAACTTTGTTGCTAGCTCTTTAATTCACATATTATTATATAACTAACAGATGTGCATCATAATTAGTGATTAATTATTACTTCTTTATAAGTCCATCAGTTATTGGTAATGTACATCTGTGGCCTCCTTCGTTCCCTCAGATAAACTCAAATAAAATTTTTATAAATTAGATAATTGAAAAAGTAAGTTAGTAAAAATAATTTAAAGTGCAGAGAAGACATAGAAATAATAATGGTAAAATTAAAATTTAATTTTTCATTTTATCGAATTTATTGAGGTAGAATCAAATGAATAAAGTGAACTAACAAGCAAAATACAAAGAAGCCTATAGACCAAGAGCAGGATGAAAGCAGTGAGTGTGGTGGAGGGCTTGATGTAGACACTGTTGGGGCAGCAGATGTGGAGGGAGGTGGAAGAGGCTAGAGGTGGTATAAATGGTTGTGGAAGGAGACTTGACTTGGGGTGGTGAACACACAATACAGTGTACAAATAATGTGTTATGGAATTGTGCACCTGAAACCTGTGTAATTATGTTAACAATTGTCACCACTAAAAAGTTTTTGCACAGCAAAAGAAATCATCAACAAAAAGAAAAGACAACCCACTGAATGGAAGATATATTTGCAGTGGGAGATATATCAGATGATACATCTAATAAGGAATTAATATCCAAAATTTATAAAGAATTTAACTGAAATATATACTGAATGTAATTGAAGCTGACCATGGAAATGCTGACACTACCACTATTTCCTAAATGTTGATATGTACACACAGGAACTTAGTGAAGGTTAAATTTATACTTATAAATGAGAAAAGTGCTTGTGATATAAGAGACAAAAATGTCTCAGAAGTAACAGCATAGGAAACTTTATTTTAAAGGAACTATCAGGAGATACCCCACAATATTGAAAGGGCTTAAGATGTAATGTTGAAAGCTAATCCATATTTATAAATAAGCATGACAATTTGCTAAAGTATAGAAAAAATTTCCCCATATTAAGTTGCATAGATGAGAATTAAAAGAAAGTGATCACTGTTCAGCTCTGGCTGGTGTAGCTCAGCAGACTGAGTGCCTGACTGAGAACCAAAGGGTTGCTTGCTCAATTCCCAGTCAGAGCAAATGCCTGGATGTAGGCTAGATCCCCAGTGGGAAGCACATAAGAGGCAACCACACATTGATATTTCTCTCCCCCTCTCCCTCCCTTCTCTTCTCTCTAAAAATAAAATAAATAAAATCTTTAAAAAAACAGAGGTGATCAATATTCAAATTCTCTTTATAGCTTTTTTACAAAGATATACAGCACTTTAATTCTCAATGTTTCTCATATTTTAAATTGCAGTGTACTAAATTTTATTATCTTTAAATTTTTCCTATACAATTATAATTGGCCAATAGAGAATTTTAAATGTTTTAACAAACACTTTGAAAGGTCTTAGGACAGTTGTAGTTTTCCACATAGATTCCTGAGATTGGTTTATATGGTGTTTGCTTGCAGTCATTTTTACAACCCCACCATGTCATGTAAAGTGAGTACTGTCTGTACTTGCTCATCACAAACTTTTGTGCTTTTAAATTGTGTTGTCTTTTGATACTTTTATTTTCCACATTCCATTTTTTTGCACCTTTTCCCCTAGTAATTATTTGCAGATTTTTAGCTTTTTCTTTTTAAAGAATCAGGGCTAGTTTTGTTTACATTACCTATTTTTCTTCTTTGTTTCCAATTTCCCTAATCATTTGCATTATTTTATCATTTAATTCTTTTTCACCATAGATTTTAACTATTACTCACTTTTAGAATTTTTAAAAATGATTTGTATAACACATTGACTTTCACTTTTCCTTATTGCATAACAAAACTCTTATAAAAAACTTATCAACCTTTTACTTAGTAGAAAATTAATGTGTTTATGGATGTCAACTAAATTAATAAATATCCCCGTATCTTTTTCTATTTCTCTTCTTTTTTAACTATGGTGAGCTGAAACTCTCAAAGTTTGAGATCTTTATAAATCACAGTGTGGGCTAAGAAAAGTTAGGAGATAATAATAATAATAGTGAATTACATCAATATTTGGGTCTTATTTTCTTGCAAATCTAATCTAAATGATATGATAATATAGTCTCCCTCTGAAACAACATGATAATAAGTTTGGGGTCAAGATCCATACTATATCACTTAGCCACAAATAAGATTTTCATTGTTATATGGCAGTATTTATGTCTCTGAAACATGTAACTGATTCCCAAACTTTTTACTCTTTCATTTTTTTTTATTTAAATGCACATAACACACTTCTGGCCAAGATGGAGGTGTAGGTGGACACACTGTGCCTACTTGCACACCCACAATTAAGGACAGCAAGGATTTAGAAACAAGAAAACAACCAGAACTGAGAGAAAATTGAACTGTACAGAGGTCCAACAACCATTCATCCATTCATCCAGACTGGTAAGAAGGGCGGAGCCATGGCAGGAGGAAGGGGAGGTTGGCAGACTGGGCCTGCAGGTGGTGGCTGGTAGTCCCCAGCCGCAAGGTGGCTGGCTGATCAGGTGATCTCACATTCGCCTGCAGATAATCCAGGCAAAACCGTGGAACAAGACAGAACTCCCAACCCAGCTCCCCAGCACAGGGAAATAAAACCTAAAATTACCAAGACCCACATACAGAGTCACAACCCAGCAACTGGGCTGCCCTGACTTGGGGAACAACTAAGGCTCCACCCCTCATACATAACAACTGTGACCAGACCTCCCCCCCGCCCCACAAAAAGGCTCAAACGGGAGAACAGATCAAAGCCCCAGAACAAATTCATCTAAGCAATGAAGAGGTAACCAACCTATCAGAGGCACAATTCAATGCACTGGTGATCAAGATGCTCACAGAATTGGTTGACTTTGCTCGCAAATTAGATAAAAAAATAAAGGCTACAATAAGTGCAATGAAGGAAAATACACAGGGAACCAATAGTGATGGGAGGAAAACTGGGACTCAAATCAATGGAGTGGACCAGAAGGAAGAAACAAACATCCAATCAGTAAAGAATGAAGAAACAAGAATTCAAACAAAATGAGGAGAGGCTCAGGAACATCCAGGACATCTTTAAATGTCCCAACATCCAAATTATAGGGGTACCCAAGGAGAAGAGGAAGAGCAACAAGTAGAAAACTTATTTGAACAAATAATAAAAGAGAAGTTCCCCAATCTGGCAAAGGAAATAGACTTCCTTGAAGTCCAGGAAGCTCAGAGAGTCCCAAAGAAGTTGGACCTAAGGAGGAACACATCAAGGCACATCACCATTATATTAGCCAAGATTAAAATGAAGGAGAGAATTTTAAAAGCAGCAAGGGATAAAGGGACACTCACCTACAAAAGAGTTCCCATCAGACTGTCAGATGATTTCTCAAAAGAGACCTTACAGGCAAGAAGGGGCTGGAAAGTAGTATTTGAAGTCCTGAAAGTCAAGGAATTACATCCAAGATTGCTCTATCCAGCAAAGCTTTCATTTAGAATGGAAGGGAAGTTAAAGTGCTTCTCAGACAAGGTCAAGTTAAAGGAGTTCATCATCACCAAGCCCTTATATGAAATGTTAAAGGGACTTATCTATCAAAAGAAGATAAAAATAGGACAGTAAAAAGACAGCAAACTCACAGTTATTAACAACCATACCTAAAACAAAAGTGAAGTAAGCAAACAAGTAGAACAGGAACAGAAACACAGAAATGGAGAATACATGGAGGATTAGCAACAGGGGAGTGAGAGGAGAGAGGGGGGAAAAGGTACAGAGAATAAGTAGCATACATGATAAGTAGAAAATAGACAGGGGGAAGGTGAGAATAGTGTGGGAAATGTAGAAGCTAAAGAACTTATGACACATGGACATGAACTAAAGGGGAGGAATGTGGGTGGGAGGGGGTGTGCAGGATGGAGGGGAACGATTGGGGGGAAATGGGACAACTGTAATAGAATAATCAATAAAATATAATTTAAAAAATAAATGCACATAACAATGATCATTTTTACAACTTTTACATTTTTTAAATTATTTATTTATTTATTTATTTATTTATTGCTATTTTGTTCAATTACAGTTCTCTCACTTTTTCCCCCTTTGCTCTTCCTTACCCCACCCCACCATGGTTAGTCCCCACCCTGTTGTCCATGTCCATAGGTCCTTTATACATGTTCCTTGAACAGATAGACCCTTCCCCTTCTTTCTGCTTCTCCCCTTCTCCCCTCCCCTCTGGTCACTGTCAGTTTATTCCTTATTTCCATGCCTTTGGTTCTGTTTTGCACATTTGTTTGTTATCTTCATTAGCTTCTACTTATAGGTGAAATAATATGGTATTTGTCTTTCATTTCCTGTCTTACTTCACTTAATATATTATTCTCCAGTTTCATCCATGCTGTCATGAAAGGTGGGAGTTCCTTCTTTTTTTTTTTTTTGGCTATGTAGAATTCCATTGTGCAAATGTACCACAGTTTTTTGATACACTCATTTACTGATGGGTACTTAGGCTGTTTCCAGCTCTTGTGTATTGAATATTGTGCTGCTATGAACATTGGGGTGCATAGGTTCTTTTGGATTGGTGTTTCAGGGTTCTTAGGGTATAATCCCAGCAATGGTATTGCTGGGTCAAAAGACAGTTCCATTTTTAGCTTTCTGAGGAAATTCCATACTGTTTTCCTTAGTAGCTGCACCAGTCTGCATTCCCACCAACAGTGTACTAGGAGTCCCCTTTCTCCACAAACTCACCAGCACTTGTTTGTTGATTTGTTCATGATGGCCATTCTGACAGTGTGAAGTGGTATCTCACTGTGGTTTTAATTTGCATCTCTCTGAGGGCTAGTAATATTGAGCATTTTTTTTTCATGTGTTTGTGAGTCCTCTTATGTCCATTTTGGAGAATTGTCTGTCCAGGTGCCTTGCTGATTTTCAGTTGGATTGTTTGTCTTCCCGATGTGGAGTAATATGAGTTCTGTATATATTTTGAAGAACAAACCCTTGTCTGAGGTATCATTAACAAATATATTTTCCCATATGTTTGGCTCTTTTTTCATTTTTGATGTTTTCTTTAGCTGTGCAGAAACTTTTTAATTTGATGTAGTCACATTTGTTTATTTTGTTCCTTTATATCCATTACCCTAGGAGATATTTTAAAAATATTGCTATGTGGGACATCTGAAATTTTTCTGCATATGTTCTCCTCCAGGACTTTTATGGTGTCACAACTTATATTTAAGTCTTTTATACATCTCAATTTATTTTGCAGTATGGTGCAAGTTGGTGGTTGAGTTTCATTTTTTGGCATGTAGCTGTTGATTGATCTAAACATCCTCTTTTGAAGAGGCTATTTTCACTACATTGTATGTCTCTGCCCCCTTTGTCAAACATTAATTGACCATGGAGACTTGGGTTTATTTCTGGGCTCTCTGTTCTGTTCCATTGATCTGTGTCTGTACTGAAGCCAGTACCAGACTGTTTTGATTGCAGTGGCTTCGATCTTTAATTTTCCTTGATGCCTAGATATGTTAGAAAATACTTTAAACATAAATGTACTCACCATTAAATTTATCAGTCAGATAAAGCCCCTTTATGCAGTTGCCATGAAAGGAATTCAATATGGAGGCTGAAAAGTGCTGGAGGAGTAGACAAGAAAGTCAGAGTCGCCACAGCTGTGCGGGTCATCAGAGGAGAGGACCTTGCTCTGCTGCTACCTTCTCTGCAGCAGCTCTGCTTCCAAACGGCTTTTAAACACCTCTCTGTCCTTATTACCAGCTGAACCAGCAGGAAGATGTAGTCCTTGCTACATTTTTGCTTTAGATCAATCAAGCAAGTGATCCATTCATTTCCAAAACCTTAGCTGTAATAGAGAACAACAAACATAATGTTTATACTTCCCAACATCTCCAAATAACAACAACAACAAAAGTAATGGTAAAACCTAGTAATATATTTACTACACAAGCTATATCTAAAAAGATTCTCAAATGAACAGATGTTTTAGGTGGGCTTTTATTCCATTATATATTGCAAATTTGTTTGAAAATCCCAGTGGACATTTCTTAAAAAAATAAATAAATAAAAAGCCAAATATATCTGAAGTAGACTAAAAATGGGAAATAACTGCCTCAGAGAATACATTAACCTATCAAGCTTTATATATATATATATATATATATATATGTGTGTGTGTGTGTGTGTGTGTATGCTTATATATATTTATAAAATATATTTATATTTATATATAAATATAAAGATCAGTGTGCTTTTTAAATGATTGAAAGCAGACATTTGAAGCTCAATTGTAATATATTATAGTTTCCAGAAATTTCCAAAGGCTCAGAGTTTGGTGCTTTGAGCTTGTATCAATAGAAATGTGGTTGAAAAGATATTTTCTGGATCTTACTTTAACTTATCTAATATGATTAGAATTTGAAAGAGAATATTTGTAATTTTCTCCACTAGATTAGTTTTTTATAGTGGTGTTCTTTAAAAATGCACACAAAAAGCCTTGAACATAATCTGAATATGTGTTGTGTTTTGGAGCTAGGAACATAGTCAATCGGGACAGAATTTTAATAACTGCTTTGGTACTTTTACTGTTTACTTTAAGCAAATTTTTCATAAGAAGAGCTGAACTGACATTCTCATAAATCAAAGTCCTTTTTATCAATTGAACAGATACAGCACAGGGAGTAAAATTCTCCCATCTGCCCAAACCACTGCTCTGGAGATTTTACCGATAAAAGATGAGAGGAGTTTTCAAGCTCTTTCCCTTTGTCTTTCTCTTGAGATGATTCCTCATGCGGTGACATTTACACAGGCAAAAGGTTTTTAAATTAACAATGATACATAGATTACATTTGCTTTAGGCATTCTTTTCACTACCACTTAATGTATTGTGTTTGGAAATTATTTTGTAATGTACTATATTTTAAACTTAATAATATGTTTGTAAGCCTGCATTTGCATTTTGTTAATTAATAACTGACTCAAGAATATTTAGTTAGTTCTCTAAAATTACAAGACAAATTAATGATAGTGCTTAAGTATTCACAAATTCTGATCTTATAATGCAACATTAATCAAGAGAATTGGCAACAGGTTTGTAGAATCTCATCATGCTTATAAACCACATTTAATCTGATCATCCAAATGGCTACATTAAGAGGCTGACTGCAGGTGAATCAGGAAACAAACATGCTAAACAAAAAGAAACTAAAAGCTCTAAGGATCCATGTTACATATTTTACATGTATTATGTAGTATTACTTAACAGATAAGTGGAATGTCTTATTTTGTAAATTTTAAGAAGTATATTTCTGAAATCAGATTGTATTTTGTTATTAATAGTTTGTCACAATTAATTGATGGGATTTATTTTTTGTGTTAAGTAGAGTGTCACTTAAAATAATGTTTTAGATTATATTAAATATAATAACTACTATTATGTTTACTTTATAGACAAGGAAAATGAGGTTTGGAGGAGTTTATCTCAATTAATTTTTAAAAATAAATCCTATGTTAATCTAATTCTGAGGCTCACCATAATACAAACAGAATATTTCAGCACAGAATATTATATGTGACAAAAAAGCAAAATAGAATTGGAGAAATTCAAAAGGTATGTAGACAGAAAAAACATGTAGATAATGCTGCTTGAGGCCAGATAAAATGACTGAATTTATAAAGTCTGAGACAATGTCAAAGTCTCCATAATTATGAAAGGTATATACATTTTGAAAAGATTTGCTTCCTTAATGAAGAAGATATACTAGAATCAGGGGTTCAGCATTTAAAACCTGATAATGATAATTTGGGGACAAATTATTAGAGTATGATATTTCAGCACTTACATGTATAAATTACTAACCTGAAAAATAATTTGAGGATAATAGGTGAATCCTTAGCTAGGTCTACTGTACCTGTCAAATGTTTCTGTGCAATTTCCAAGTTACAATACTGAGCAAGGGCTGGGTATACGGTAAGAGAGGATGAATGATAATGAACACAGGAGATGTGAGGCATCTGAAATTCTATACAGTGAAAGGCAAATTTTGAGTATTATTGCCACTGTAAGGAATACTATTAGAAGAGGTATTGCATTGAGTGCAATAATGAAGAGATAGAAGACTGAAAGCATCCATATTTGGTTACTGCGAGACTGATTTATTCTGTCTACATCATTATCTGCATGAAGACAAGGACAGTGCCCTGTGTTTTAATTCCCACTGCGATTCAAATCCCCACTATCACTCTAGCTCCTAACAAAAAGCCTGGCAGTTGTTGTTTCTCAGTTTAATTATTAAATAGATTAATTAATCCAGAAAAGTAATTTTGAAACTCTAGTAGCATGCATAAAAAGAGAAATTAGTCCCAGGTTATAAAGTAACAGGTAGCAAACATTTTGCAGCATACTTTGGAACAACAAATCTCTGAGCAATTCTATTAGATGGCAGAGACTTCAGTGTGTAAGATTATAGCTATGGTTTAAATGTGGAGTTAAGTCTGTTGATATGCGTGCAAACCTTGAATACATCGCTATTTAACTAATATCTGTTGAGCTACTAATGTGTGACAGGTATTACACAAGATTTTGGTGATATACAGTAAAGCACAATTATACACAAGAAACCCACACACCTAGAGGCTATGTTTCTTTCAGCTTGTTAGATCTGTACATTTTTATTTCTTCACACATTTGAAAAGTGTTCAGCCATTATTTTGAGTAACTTTTCATCTATGAATGATTTTCCCTCTCCTGGAAACCTAATAACATGAATATTAGATCTTTATATTCTTACAGGTCCCTAAAGCTTTGCTCATTTTGTCTTTAAGTCTATTGAGTCTCTGTTGTTCACATTAGGTAACAACTACTGGTTAGTTCTCCAGTCACTGCTTCTCCCCTCTGTCTCCTCCAGTCTTGTGCCAAACCTGTACATTCAGCTTTTTATTTATCATATTTTCCACTTCGGAAGTTTCCATTTGGTTCTTTGCATCTTCAACTTTGCTAAGACTGGCTATCTCCTGGAGAGACTTTTTTCCATTATTTCCCATGCATTCCTAATTACTAGTTGAAACATTTTTAGCATGGCTACTAAAAATCTAATTTTAAATTAGACTTACTTATCATCTGTGTCATCTTGGTGTTGTCATCTGCTGAGCACTTTTCTCATTAACATTGAGATTTTCCTCATTCTTTGTATAACGTGATTTTTTTCAGTTGAAACCTGGACATTTGCTGATGCAGACACCAGCCAGCAGTGTTCACGTCATTATGGATGAAATAAAACATACACATGGACTACCGAGTCTGGTGGAGGAAAAATGATGACAGCATGGCTTTTCTCTCAAGGGGAGCAAAAGCCACGACCTTTGCTATGACACGCCTTTATTCTATACCTCCTCACATTACAAGATGGTCCCCACTCACTATGCCCAAGTTACAACAAAGGAGCCAATGCCCCTCATCACATCACAGAAGAAGAATATTAGCAAATGAAAAGGCAAAGTGGTTGAGCCAGTTGCACTGGTCCCTGCAAGGTTTAGCACTTGCAGGGTGAGGGAGTTTTCAGCTAAAAGCAAGACTCAAAGCAGCCTAGGTATATTGCAAATCTGATCACCCATGAGAGAACCTATCTGTGGGCGTGGGTTCTGTGCATCTCTGAATGGGAGCTGGCCTACGCCATGCAGAAGGGCCTGCCACAATTTTGTATTATGTCTGAGATTCTGAGTGTTACTTACATCTTCCATTTTAGTTGGCTCTCTTTGACAACCTTCTGGAAGGGGAAACTGTGATACCACCTCATTATTGCAGGTGAATGTAGAAGTCCAGGTTTCCAACTCAGCCTCTGTTGACATAGGAAAGGGGGAAGGAGGACCCCTAATTAATGCTGCAGGGTTGGTGGAGGGGTCCAGGAAAGTGACATGAATTGATATGTAGGAAAGAGATTTGTTCCAGCACACCATCTGTTTTCATCAAGTGCAATAAATCAATCTATTTGAAATTCCATTTGTCTGAGCCCCCTACTTAGGCCTTAGCTAAGCCCAAATGTTTTTATTCTGATTTTTTTCTTCTCTAATATGTGCATGTGTGTATGTGTGTGCATAGATATAATATAAATATTATATAGAATATATATCATATATATTGTATGTATCATATATATAAGTCATTTTCTTATCCTGTCATATTTACTTTATATTTACTTTGTTGTCCAGAATAATCATATGTTTTTTTAGGAAAATATATCTTACTATTTATCACAAATTTTTAAAAATTAGCTTCAAGAAAAGCAAATTTCTATTGAAGATATCAGAGAATTTGGACATAAGTACAAAACAATTCCTTAGAAAGTATACTGTAAGTTTAACTTGAAGACATGAAATGTTATCAAATCTAAAGGAGAGGTTTCAGACAGATATAAGTTCTATAAAACATGTTAGTATATGAATGTATAGTGAACAGAAAGGAAGCCATTATTTTAAGAGAAGCAAGAAGAACTTTAAGTAGTTACATGCAACACAACTGAAGCTTCCTTGATTCACAGCTGAATTTACGCCCAGGATATGTAGGAGTACTTGGAGGGCTAAAGTTTTAAGTTTGTATCAAACACTATATATTCTGAGGTGTGATACTTTTATGTACTTGTCATATCAATCTCATAAATTGATAACATAAGGAATAATTGTTATTCATTTTTATTACTACTGTCTGGGTTTTCTTAGTATTTCTCAAAAAACTGATAAGTGACAGTTGAATCCACCCAAACTTGTGCTCTCTAACTCCAACCATAGTTTTCTTTACAAATGTTCCTATTATTTCTACTGATTTTACTTTCAGCTCACTCACAATTCCTTTTCCTCAATCAAAAAATTTACTTTTTTCTCATATATCCCAAATGTATTATTATCATCATCATCATCATCATTATTATTACCACCTAGCACTTCTCTGTGTCCTCCAGCCTTTAAAGAAAACATAGAAATTCTTCTTTCTTCCATTAGATTTAGCTTCTCTACTATGTCATGATATATAGATATTGCTCATTTCCAATTAGCTTTGCTAACTTTCTTGAAATATAATATTCTGTAGCAAATCTATACACAGTAGCTAGTCACCTTTGAACATAGATGTGAAATCATATATTTTATGATTTGCTTCTATCTTGACTTACAAATTGTCTTTTCCAACATATTTTTTGGACAAATCCACATCGACATCTTGCTAAAAAAATGTGTAATACTAAAAACTTTGTTCCCTAAATATTTCAGGTTAATGAAATCACTATTTTGCAATCAAACAGTTCAGAAAATTTAAGATTATCCACAATTCATATCTTTCCATTAATTCCTTGATTTCCAAGCGGGAGTGAACAGATTTCCACATCTGAGCTGTGTGAGTGGTAAGCTGTACCTTTAAAACAGTGTTGGTGGAGTGGTGAACACAAGTACAATCAGTATACAGACGATGTGTTACAGAATTGTGCACCCGAAACCTACTTAATTTTATTAACTAATGTCACCACAAGAAATTTAATAAAAAGGAAAAACAGAGTGTTGGGTAACACATTCAGAGTTCTGATTCGGTTTTTATGACAAGAATATATCCAAGAACTAGGCATTCCTAAAAAGCCTCTAGGTGATTCTGATGCCACTGGTTCAGGAACCACACTTTGAGAGTCACTGCTTTAGATTTTTTTTTCTTTTTTCATTTTATTGTTGTTCAAGTACAGTTGTCCCCATTTTCCCCTCACCACTCCTCCCCACCCTAGCTATCCCCATTTCCTACCCTTGATCCTGCCCTCTTTGGTTTGTCCATGTATCCTTTATAAATCTTCCTGAAAACCCTTATATAAGTGTTATCAATGGGGAGAGAGAGACCCAAATCAGAGTTCTTTCTCTCCCCCCTCAGTTCTTATCTTGCCACAAGAGAGTAATTCAAGAAGAGACAAACACATATATTGGAAATGGGATAACAAATTTATTTATGTAATACATACAAGCATGAAGCTGGAAGCTGGTACCAGACAAGTCTAAATTCCCCACATTTAGAGGAAAAAGTTGCTAATAAGTTTGTTAGTAAATTGTTCTACTATACCTTTGAACCAAGACTACAAGTGGTTACTTAGCAAATCTAAGTACATCGACTATTGGGTTCCAGGGGTTATACTTTAGCTAATTTCTAGGTATCCCTCCTTTTCCCCCTTGGGGATAATGTACAGCTACAAAGTCTTTCTTTCTCAGTTAGGAAAGGCCCTTTGTCTTAGCAACATTGTTACGGAGGCTCCCTGTCTCAGCATAGTTCCCCTCCTCCTCTGGTGTAATTCTCATTTGTGCTGTTCAGACAATCTTAGTAAGCTTGTCACAGGAGACTCTTCCCAGCACAGTCTCAAGGCCTCTCCCCTCCTCCTGTGCTATTTTTGCTTGCAATGCTTGGGACACCTGGCAATTCTACCAAACCAAGCTTGGGACTGCTGAGTTATTGGTGAGACAGTTTCCTTTTGCTTCTAGCCTCCTGTATTAAGTCCTTTGTTAGATTGTAACGGTGAGGGCCCGGCCTTTATTTCCCCCATGGCCGCTCATTCTTAGCTGCTACCTAATAAGTAGTAATCTAAGTTTCGTTAATTCTGCTAAGGACATTTTGTAACCATTGCGTACAAAATCAAGTTAAAAATACATAGAATGGATGTTAAAACCTTTAATGATCAGGTTCTAGTTCTATTACTGTCAAATACTGTATCAAGCTACCATCATCACCATAGGATTCCATCCCTCAAGAGGTAACTATTTTTTTTCAAACATTTGTCTTTTTCATTTATTTACACTCTCATTTTCAAGAAATACTCTAAATCAATTTTACAGCAAAGAAACAGGAAGCAGAATCCACAAATAGCAATGTTTCAATTACTCTAAATTTGAATTCTCAATTTCTATTTGCGTTTGTGGACATTTCTATGTGGGATGGATGTCATGTCAAGAGCTCACACTTCACAAAATTGCCAATGTGAAGAGCATGAGCCATAATTCATTCATCTGTTTTCTCTCACATGCCTACTTATTGCTTTAATAAATATTTATTATTAATTTTAGGAACTTAATAAACATCTACTGAATTGAAAAAGAAACACATACTTCCATATAGCCACTAGTATACATCACTGCCCCACCTACGTGTGTCCCGAGGTTTAAGATTAGGGAAGCAGTGTGGAGAGCCCACTGCCGGTTCTGTCCGCAGTGCCGCACATCTCGGGTGTCCTCAGATGAATGAAGTTACTGGCCTCTTGTTTGGCCAGACTTCTGTGTGTAGGCCTACTGATCATCATTTAAAACCCTCTAACAGAGAAGTGAATGAGCCATCACTCTTTTAGAGACCTTTTAAAAATAAGCTAATTATTATAAACGGTAACATTTTGTTAATACTTATATGAATATCATATTAATATTTTACGTTCATATTTAAGTAGGGAAGTTTTTTTTACACAAATGAGGTAAAATGAACTGAGGTAAAATGAATGAGATAAATGAATGAGGTAAAATGAGGCATATACATCGGGCTCATCTCACAAGTATAAACTCAAGAGCATGGGACCTTTGGAGACATAATTTTCAGAGCACATGGCTACACACCCAGAATTCTAAACAATGAATACAAGTTGCTCTAAAGAAGAGTCATTGATCTTGTACTACTTACTGGTGTGCTCTCCAGGAAGAAAACCACTGGAGAGGTTTGGGATTGGCAAATGCAGAGGAGCCACCCACAGGCTTGTTCCAAAGAATGGTCCACTTCTAGGATATGAAGGTACTTACTGTTTCCCCCCAACAGATTCTTCTCAAGGTACTGATATTAAAAATGGTTTCATTTTCATTTTCTTCCCTCTCTCTCTCTCAATTGCCTTTTATTAAAGAGAGAAAAAAACATTTTTACATGCACTTTTTCTACAAGAATGGTTCTTCTGAGAGCTATTCCTAACTCTTGGTTTTCGATTCCAACTTCTGTTAGTTTCTCTGTAGCTGCCTTTAAGTCAACTGCCTCATTTACAGGATCTTATAAATGTCAAGGATGTCAGCAACATGAACGCCATTGAACTCCCTCAGAATCTCCTTTGCTTAGTTGCTCCCTGATTCTTAAGCTAACTTTCCATTGATCTGTTTTTCTCTCTTTTAAATTCCCTCCTCCGCTAGTCACTACCTCCACTCTCATTTGTTTTAGACTGCTTTTTATTAGCAATCACGCTGCCTCTGCCATGCTCTCATGCTGTCTCTCTCAGTAGCTGGC